>AFQZ01000078.1:0-90308 GCA_000222935.2 Aciculosporium take MAFF-241224
AAGTGTACATTAATAGTAACCCTATTTAATAATATAGTATTTAAGAGTTTAGAGCGAGCTAGTGGCAAGAAGACCTCCCTAGCTATACATCTAAGCAGCATAAGAGCTGCACATTTAAGTAGTATATTAATAGTAACCCTATTTAATAATGTGGTATTTAAGAGTTTAGAACGAGTTCACAGTAAGAAAACATCCCTAGCTATACATCTATAAATACAGTTTGTACAGGTATGTAGTAATTTAGTAGCAAGACTAATAGTAATTAGGAGATAGAGTGCTATTAAATATACTAAAGAGCTATTAGGTAAACCTATTATAATAATAATCCAGAAAGCATAAAAGTAAGATCTGTTATATAAAACGCAGATAGCACTGCTTAGTAGTAGTAATATAATAGTTAAAAACCACTAGGTAATTAATAAAAACAGTTTACTATATTTTAATATAAGGGTATATATGCCAGCGGGTATATATATAGAAATTCTAATGCTTACTTATGACGACCTTACGGCAGGACACTAGGGTGTAAGCAAGATAATTTATAGAGTAGCTAAACAGTACTACTGGCCAGGATTATAAAAAGACGTGAAAAACCATATAAGCTTATACTTAAACTATTAAGTTAATAAGCCTAGGTTGCACTAACCATACGGCAAGCTAGCTGTATTACTAATCCCTTGTAGACCCTTCTAAGAGCTTTCCATGGACTTTATTACTAGCCTTCCCCTAATAAAACAAGCTAGTAGAAAGGAGTATAACATAATTCTTGTTATTGTGGATTAATTCTTAAAATACGCGCTATATATAGCTATATTTATAAGGATAATAAGCAGTAACCTTGCTACTATCTTCCTTAAACATATGTTTAAGGACTATAGCATGCTAGAAGGGATTGTCTTAGATAAAGGGACAACGTTTACTAGTAGTTTTTAGAGAACCTTCTGCTACTTACTAGTAACTAAACAACTACTTAGTACCACCTTCTACCTATAAATAAACAGATAGATAGAAAGGGTTAACCAAGTCCTAAAGCACTACCTTAAAGCATTTAGAGCATAAGAGCAAACAGACTAGGAAGACCACCTATATTTAGCTTAATACGCTTATAACACTAGTAAGCACTCAGCCTATAGCTACTCTTTAGCGGAGTTATTATAAGGTTATTAGCTAAGGGGCCTAGACTATATTATAAAGGCACTAGATATTATAAACACGTAAGCAGAGACAAAGGTATAAGAATTATAATAATAATACAAGGCAACTAAGCAGCTACTACGTGTAACTTAAGAATAGTATATAAAGCACTATAATAAGAGAAGAGGCTTAATAAGTTTTTTACTAGGCAATTATATGCTCCTGTTAACTAAGAACATTAACCTTTGTTAACTAAGCAAGAAGCTTATAGCAAAGTATTTAAAACCTTTTAAGGTTCTAAAGAAAGTAGATGTATATAGACTGGCCTACTGTCTAGAGCTCCTAAATAACATGCGCCTGTATAATATATTTAATATTACGAGTTTAGAGCCATATAAAGGTCCGAATCCTAATAAGGCTATAGTAATATTATAGCTACCTATTTGTAACTAGGAATTATATAAGGTTAAGCAAATTATAACATATAAGTATTAAGGCAAGCAGCGCAAATACTTAGTAAAGTAAAAAGGCTATAATGAATTAGAGAATTCCTAGGTACTAAAAAGGAACTTTAATACACAAGACATTATAACAGAATATAAAAGGAGTATAGTAGTAAGGTAGCAGAGTACATGCATAATACATTATAAGAGACATTATTATTATTATTGTACGCTAGGTAGCTAGAGCCACTATCTAGTCCATCAGCTAACTTCTTAATACAGGAAAAACCCTAAAACAGGGGAGAAAACCCATATTCTTCTATATAGCTCCTGCTAAGCCTTTACTATAAAGTCTTTATTATTTTTAACTATTAGTATACAGTATCTGCCAGTTCCCCGGGAACTACAGATAATGACAGAAGTATGGTTATGCTTTATATAAGAGGTTAGTATGTTAGTAGAAACCCCCTATAAGCACCTCCCCTCTTAATCCGGCTCCTTCTCCCCTCTTCTATTGTTTCTATCACCTCTGGTCCCTTTCCCAGCCTTGCTATTACATATCTGCCATGCCTTGTAAAGCTCCTCTGCTAACCTGTACTGCTAGAGGCGCCCAGTCAAGAGCACCCACTTTGCAATAATTAGTATAAACTTCTTGTTGTTTAATGCCACCCTAAGTTCCCTCGGGTCTCTTATTACGGGCATCGCCAGGATCGGCCTTAAATAATTATATTCCAGGCATGATAAAATAAGGTAGTAAATATCCTCATCTCCTCCCTAGCATTAACATATTAGCAATGTTACCTTAGGCACCTGTTTGCTATAAAGGAAGGTATTTAACCCTATTTTTTCCGTTTAAAGCTATACTAAGGCCGCAGATTTATGCTTAAGCAGGCTATTATAAAGCCGTGCTATCTTTTTTGTGCTCTTAAAATTAGGTTCCTTGTCTGCTGCTATTGCTTTTGCCCGTCCTCTTCTTACCTAAGCCTTATGCCTCTGCCATATCCACTGTTTTTCCCACTCCCTCTCTAATTCCTACCTGGCTATAAGGCCGCTAGGGAGGGGGGGGGGGGCATTAGGAAATGCCTTATAGAGGTTGCGTTGGCGGCCTCTTCCTTAACGTCGTAGCTGCAATGCTATTAAATTACATACTTATTATATCTTCTTGCCTATGCCACTGTCCTTAAGTCTTTAGTAGAATTATTGCTTAATGTAATTAAGGTACAGATCTACTAGCAGCACTACTGCTTTTGTCTCTAAGAGTGTTACTAGCGTTGCCTTATATGCCCCTATAACCTGCCTTAAGCATTCATTCTATTCCTTTATAAATGCCTTTACTACCCCCTATACTACCCCTTTTAACTTACTATAGGTGTAGTATATCCCAGCTCCATATGCTATTATGCTTCTTATTACCTATATATAAAGGGATCTTACATATTCTAGTCAGCATCCCTATATAGACACAGCCAGCGCTATAAGGGCTAACTTCTGCTATACCAGCTTAGCATTCACCTTCTTTATATATGTTAACCAATAAAGCTTCTAGTGGATCTAAACCCCTAGGAATCGCGCTAATTACATTGGTTATATTGTTATACTTCCAAGTCAGATTATCATTATAATTACCTGCCTCTTCCTTATAAAGTATATTAACTTGCTCTTCCCTGGGTTAAACCTTAGCCCGTACTCCTTTAACCACTCCTTACATATTTTCCAGGCTCTTTCTAGTTATACTTTAGTCTTCTCTGCTGTTTTTCCATATACTATAATGTTTATATTATCTAAGAACCCTAACATTAGTGTTAATTCTGCCACTGCTAGCCTTTAATATAGTAGTATAATATATAACAGAAAGAGGATAGGAGACGCCGGCAACCCTTACAGAACCCCTACAGTAATTTGGATTTCCTTAGTAGTACGTCTGTTAAACGCTAATTACACTCTTCTTCCTAACGTAAAACCCTTTATCCATTTAGCCATCCACCCTAGTAGTCCTAACTCCCTTATAGTACATATTAATCATTTATAGCTAACAGTGTCAAACGCCCTAGTAATATCTAGCTATAGTAATAATGCTATCCCCTAATAGTGCTATGCTATTCTCACTACCTCTTTTAGCATGCTTAGTGCTACCTCTATTAACCTACCAGCCCTATTACCTATTTACATGTCCGGTAGTATATAGCCTTTCTTTACTATAGTAGTAATCCTCCTTATAATAGCTCCCTTAATTACTTTGCCTATTATATTTAGTAACAATATCAGCCTCTACCCCCCTGGTCTGCCTAACTCCTTAAGGGTCTTCCTAGGTTTACATAAAACTACCACCTTTGCACGCCAGAAGGAGGCCAGATAGTGTCCTAAGCTATAGCATGCGTTTATAAGGCGTGTTAAACATAATATTAGGGCTGTGCTATATAGCTTAAGGAAACCCATTAGTAGCTCGTCCGGCCTTAGGGCTTTCTAGCTTGCTATATTCTTTATAACTTCTTTAATTTCCTCCTCTATAAACACAGGAGCCACCTGTTTATTATTATAGTATCTTATCCCCTCTTCTC
The DNA here is from genome assembly GCA_000222935.2 of Aciculosporium take MAFF-241224. Classification (NCBI taxonomy): domain Eukaryota; kingdom Fungi; phylum Ascomycota; class Sordariomycetes; order Hypocreales; family Clavicipitaceae; genus Aciculosporium; species Aciculosporium take. The sequence continues at coordinate 4,136 of AFQZ01000078.1, forward strand.
TCTCTAGTCCTAGAGCCCTAGCTGTAAATAGAGGGAAGAACCTCTTTATAAATGCCCTTGCCTTGCCCTTATATATAACCTCTACTATCTCCTCCCTGCTGTTGTTTTCTAGCTAAGTTAGTGGCAGAACTTGTTATATCTCTAGGGGGAGTCCACTCTATAGCTAGGCCTAACGCTCTAAGGTCCAGAGGCTCCCTTTAGACCTAAATAGCTTACTAACAGCCTATTGCCAGCTGCTTTTCTTCTTCTCCGAGATAATACAGTCCTGTATTTTTATAGCTTCTGTTAAGGTCTACTATGATTCCTACGTCTGTTATTACTGCCACTGCCTGCTAGCATGTCTTGCCTCTGCTATTACGTCCTTAACCCTTTTATTCCACTATAGCTATAGTTTGCTATGCCCTTAAGGTCGTTTAGGTGCCACTATGTTAGCTATCTCCGTAAGCTAGTAAGTAAGCTATTGCGCATAGTTATTAACTTCCTGCTAGTTACCTAGCAGGAGCTTTAACCCCTCCTTTCTAAGCCTGTTTAGTGCCTTTATTATAATTAGGTTCTCGTCCGCTATCCTCTAACCCTGGATTAACCCTGGGCTACTGCTAAATTCCTTGCTTGTCCTAATGTTAATAAGTTAAGGCATATGGTTAGATCTGGCGATTTCCACTAGCCTAGTAAACTTAACACTAACGTTATGAGTAGTCCACGTATAATTAATAGTGCTGTCCCTGCTTTTATATTCTCTCCTTATTACTTCCCTAAACAGAGTAACTAGGCCGAGTTGCCACCTTGTTATAAATTCCAACATCTTATTATGCCCCTAAGAGGTCCTGCCGAATCTGTCCCATAGGGGGTGATGTTAGTTAAAGTCCCCTATAAATACACTTTAACCCTTTGCTTAGGTGTCGGCAAAGTGTTATAAAGGCGTCTGCTACCCCCTTTTATAAGCCGGGGAATATATATTATACACCTCTACTCTATATAGCTTAATACTATACTAATCCTCCCCCCTCCCTATAGTCTAAAGCCCTGCCTTAACCTTTTAGTGTATATAAATTGCTATTCTTCTACTGTATATTGCTAATATATAGTGCCCCTGAGATGGATTTAGTGGTATACTATTATAGCCTCCTGGTTCCTAGATAGCTATTACCTTAGGGCTAATGTTATGCCCTAACGCCAGATGTACTAGATTGCTTTTCTTCTATGTATTCTAGTATATAACCTTAATTATATACTCTATTATGTGCTTTAGAGCACCCTGGTTGGGCTGGCTCTGGTATTGTTCTGCTCTCTTATTGGTTATAGGAAGGCTAGCATTATGCCTTCCTCTGCCAGTCTCTACCGTCCTAATCATAGTTTATATGTTTGTCTTATAAAAAGGCCCCTTAGTTGTATGCTCCTTCCTCTTAGCTGCCTTTCTATTAATCCCCCGGTCTTTTCTCTATAATAACCCTTGCCTATAGTAGCTATTACGGCCTCTAACTAATAGTCGCGGAAGAACAGCGGCCTTATGGCATAAGCCTCCCGGGCCTGTTGCCACCTATTATTGCTTACTAAGCATAGCCAAGACCATGCTGAATGTGCCCCTGTGCAATTTAGGTATTTCTCCCGTACCTTGCCTATTAACATTAGGTAAGTCCTCTCTCCCTTAGGGTGTTTTCTAGCAGCATACCTGCCGCATCTTGCTTCCTCCTTATAGTACCTAGCAATATGTCTAATCTTATAGTAATTATAATATTACTTTAGGTAGACCATCTTGTTATATAGCTTAGCATTAAAAATCTCTACTTAGTATACTATTCCCCTATAGCATAGGCGGTTTGCTGCCTTAGTGCCCTTAACGCTAACCACTAGTAGTGCCCTCGTTGCTGTTCCCTTTAGCTTCTGCACTATTATCTTTGCCATGTTTAGACCATTCTCCTTTTTAATATTTTTCCTTATATCCTTAATTACAACATAGTTTGTTAATTGTATTAGGAATCCCTTAATAATTACACTAAACATCTTTCTGTTTACTTCCGCCGTAGGTCTAAAGGTAACTCTTACCTAGGCTGTGTTTTCCTTTTATTTCCTCCCTGCCTTAGTAAACATAATAACTATATCTTTACTCTGTAGTCTATATGCTACTATTACCTCCTTTATGCTAATAGCACTATTTACTGCCTTTATAATCTCTCCTAGCAATCTATTCCTAACTACCTTACTAATAGTGTTTCCCTTTACTATTACTTCCTAGTAATAGCAGGCTAGTATCGCTATACCCTCCGTTTAGGCCAAAGGTATCATCATATTCTGCCTTATAACTCCGTGAGCTATAATAGTTACCTAAGTCCCCCTAACCATTAATCCAGTCCTAGGGACAGCCTTTATTACCTCTTTAACTGCCTTCTTAACCATGGTTTCTACTTTGCTATTAACTACTTTTATAATTAATGCCTATAGATTTCTTATACTAGTCTTTACTTAGGCTATCTCCCCTCCTATATCTATAGTAACTTATATAAAGGTCCTAATAAAAGCCTATACTTCTGTTATTTCTGCCTCCAGAATAACTTTTATTATTAACTCCTTTAGTGATTTTATTTTATTCTTTAGTTTTTCCTGCACTGCTATTACTCTAGGATTCTCTCCTTAATATTATATTTCTTCCTAGGTAGTACCTTATTCTTTATTAGTTACAGATCTATATAAAAATTTATTAATTATTGCACTCCTTACGCCACTTACTCCCCTTACATAATGCGCTATTGCTAGGGGGGGTATTTAATAATAAGGAATCTAATTCTATGCTTCTTTTTCGTTTTAGGCGTGATACCGCGTCGTGTCCGCGGTGTTGGTCCTTTTTAAGGAGTATATCAGTGCAGAGATCTATAAGAGACATTAGTAATACTTAAAGATATATATCTCTATTAATACTAGACTAATAGCTACTAAAAGCACTACAACCTCGCCGCTAATAAGCTACTCTTATTCAGAGCTGTTATTAAATTCATTAGCACTAACAAAGTTAGATTTAATGCTAAGTAATTCTAACATAGCACGAGGAATAGTCACGGGCGTAATGCGCGCAGTAAGGGGAGTTTCCCTTGCAATAGGCTTACATAGCTAGCAATAAGTTAGCTATTATAAAGCTATAAATAGACCAGGAGATACATACATCCTTGCTATACGTACAGATGTATTATAAGCAGTTAGCAATCTCTATTTATATAAGTATAGTAGTATAGGCAATGCCCTATAAGATCATAGTACACTTATTATTCTTAAGCTTAAGCTTAATATCTGCCTAGAGATATACACAGCAGGCATATCTATAAATATTAGAATTTTTCGTCTTAGCCATTATAGCAGCTAAATTTGCTTGCACACTCACAATACCCTAGGAATTATTAGTAGTAAATTAACTGTGTTTAAGCAATAAACTTACAGGCATCTAATAGTAGTAAACATTATTAGTCTTTTTCTCTATCTCTTTAAACATTTTCTGGTAGAGAATACTAATTTAAGCAGGCATCTAGCAGTTAATTAGTAGTAACTAGAATAGGAATAATTATAGGGAACTAACGTTATTACACTCCTTATTATTCCTTAAGCAATAGGAGTATTTAGCGCTGTAGGCTATAATAATTAGTAACAGAATAGTAGAGTATAAGCAGTGTACTTATTATTATATATCTTCCTATAGGGCTTAGGAATAATAATATATTTAAGAATATAAATAGGTTTAGTGCTATTAGACTTTAGGAAGATCTACTAAATTGCTGCTATATAGCCATAATAATAATAAGAAATTTTTTAGACGCTAGCAGTAAGTTAGCTATAGTCTAGGGATGTAAGTATTTAGACAATATACTAACTAACTTTAAAGATAGGTATTATAATGTCTAGCTCCCTAGGAGGAAGATGGAGAGCTATAGTAAAAGTAGCAGGAGATTAGCTAGCACAAGGTATAATAACTAGCGCTTGTTAGCTATAAGCAAGTAGTGTATATATAGCGTTAAGCATATAACTTACTAAATGGATAAGGCAGACAAGAAAGATAATAATAACGTTAAAATCTATATATATATTAGTAAAAAGGGAGTAATAATAGCAGCTAAGCTATAAGAGAGTAAAAACATAGTAGCAACAGAAGATAATATATAAGTAAATAATAATAAAAAAGAAAGGAAAAAACAGGTTAAAGAGAGGGGGGGAAGAGACCTTCTTATAGCTAGATAGTTAAGCTACTAATCCGACGCACACGCCTGGATTAATAATGTTATTTACATAATTAGGCACTAAGGTGCTTAAGAGCGATTTCTTTACAAGTAGTGCTAAAGCTGTAATAAAGCAGTAAGCTATAAGCTAATATAAGCAGAGTAAGGCAGCTTTAATAATAAGAGAGAGTTAAAAGTAAATTATAAGTAATAAGAAAAAACGGTTTTAGGCCTAGCAGGCTTAGTAATGTTATAGAGTTAATATTAAGAATAAGTATAAGCTAGAACCTAGTAAAAACCTTACTATAAGGTTATTATAAGATTAGATTTACTATTAAAAGGACAGAAAGCAGGGTAGGCTTAGCATGATATGTGTGCATTTAGTAAAGTTATAACGAATAGTAACATATAAGTTATAGACCTAAGAAAAGGGGTATTGCTAGGTTATAGTAAGGGAGTTAAAAGGGAGCAGAAACTAAGGCCTAGGACTACCTATAGTAATTAAGGGCAATTATAGATAAGAGGAGGCACTCTGTTAAGGGAGTTATAAGATAAGAGCATAAGAGTATGGAGACCTACTAGGGCAAGCCGCGCCCTAGCTATATATAGGTATATAGGAGAACAGGCCTTGCAGAGAAATAGAGAGGCTAGTAAATATAGCATTCACATTACTAACCCTACCTGCAGCTATTTAGCTACAAGTACGCTTGACTACAGCCTTCACTCCACTAGTAGACCTCCAACCGTGACAAGGAGGGGATTTATGCCTTTAGTTGCTCTACTAAGTTTCTTTTGCTTTCTTTTGTTTAGAGATAGGATAATTAGTTAATTAACATCCTTCTTTATAATAAATAAAGCATTTCTTGGATCTAGCTTTATTTTAGGGTTAGGAAGCTTGTAAATATCATCGGTTAGTAAATAAGACCATGTTAGTGCTTAGGGTAGTGTTTTAAGGTTAATACTTACTTTCTCTTGTAATCCATTAGCTTGTGGATGATTTTAAAACAGGTTTTATTATATCTTTTATTATAAGGCAGTAGTGAATATTACTAACTACGCCTTTGTAGGTATTGGTTCGGACGTAGGTTATCTGGTTAAATTTAAGGCTATCTTAAACAGATATTTCCAGTTAGCGCTTAAGGATTATATCTTTCTTAGAGGGGGGGTAAAGACTATTAAATAGGTTTAAAAGCTGTTAAATTATTAATTCCAAACATTTAAGTTTAGTCTTTATTGGATTTTCAGCTATAACGCAATAAAACTTTATCTCTTAAAATCATGTTTAGTAGAATTTTTGATTTTCTTTAGTCTTAAAGTTTTCCTTTATCTGCTTAGTTATTATATTAAATAGAACAAGTCTTCTGCTAAATTTCTTAAAGTAATACTTATAGGCATTGCCTATAAGCATTATTAACAGTGCAAACGGGTATAACTTAGGTAAAATTCCTTATACTATACAGATATCCTTAAAGATTAGAACTTTAGGATATATAAAGTTAAAAAGTATTCCAGAATACTTGTTTTCCTTATTATAAACTCTAGTAAGAGAGTTTAAGGCTTTTTGGTCTATATTAGTAATTTCCTTTAATATAGTTTGTTATTCTAAGGGAGAGGGGATTGTTGTTTTTATTATTGTTTCTTTAGTAAGAGGGTTAGGAGGGTTAGGGGGAGGTGAGTTTATTATTAATATTAACGTATTACTGGTGTTATTTCCTGTTGGGAGCCTTCCATTAGAAAAGAAGACAGAATTATCCATACTAACTAAATCAGTAAGTACATAGTTAATTAGTCTTTGTAATCCTTCTTATATGTTAATTCCTTAATCTCGAAGAATATCTTAAAGTACTTATCGGACCTTAGGGGTAATCTTCTTAGAAATATTAGCATTCTATTCTTTAAAGTCTTCTTAGTATATAAACAGAAACCTAGTACCTTGCTAGTTACTAAATTTATACTAGTCGACATAGTAGGCAAATTTATTATAGAGTTCGGAAGTTATAGCTTTTTTAGGGTTAATTTATTTATTAGCTTTAGCCTATTTCTGTGTAAAGTAGTTAGAATACTTTTAGAGTTTTGCAGAAAGGGAGTCTTAAATAGGTTAATTAGCTCTAGTAGTAGAAGTTAAAGCTATTTTTAGTGTTTTTTCCGTGATAGATAGTAAAGAAGATACTTTAATTATAAACTAGTAGTAAATCATTAATAAGGGGTAAATTCCACAAAGAAACTTTCTTAATAATTATAGATAAGTAGTAAAAGTTAACAATAATAGAAAAAGTTGCTTTTAAGTAGCACAAACAACGGATTCTGCGTAATTAAGTAAATAAGTACATTATATCAGAAGTTTATCTTTTCTGTTAATTCCTAGCTAATCTGTGGTTATAATAACCACTAATCAGTGATGGTTTCACAGGGTACGTTTGCTGCAGTAATAACGCGGGGGGGGGGGGTAACAAAGGTCTGATTTCTATATGGTTCTTATAATTGTCTAAAGGGAAAAGAGGGGGACAATGCAGAAGTGTGGTATTATAGCTATAGTACTGCTCTAGGTTACATAACATAGTAATCCAGCTAATTAGGGCACGCGTATTATGCATATAACCTACAATTCCCGGTTACTATCGTGTATCCCTTCCATTCTCAAGACGAGCGATTCCAACAATAGTCCTTAAATATATATTTAAGGAAAATAGTAGTAAGGTTACTACTTATCATTCTTATTAATATAGCTATATATAGTATGTATTTTAAAAATTAGTTTATAATAAGAAGAATTATATTATGCTTCTTTCTGCTAGCTTGTTTTATTAAAGAAAGGCTAGTAATAAAGTCTATAGAAAGCTCTTAAAAGGGTTTACTAAGAATTAGTAGTATAGCTAACTTACTATAAGATTAGTATAACTTAAGCTTATTAACTTAATAGTTTAAGCATAAGCTTATATGGTTTTTTATATCTTTTTATAATTTTAGCTAGTAGTACTATTTAGCTACTTTATAAATTATTTTACTTATACTCTAGTATCCTACTATAAGGTTATTATAATTAAGCATTAGAATTTCTATATATATCCCTACTAGTATATATACTCTTATATTAAAATATAATAATCTATTTTTATTAATTACTTAGTACTTTTTAACTATTATATTACTACTACTAAGCAGTGCTATCTGAATTTTATATAATAAATCTTATTTTTATGCTTTCTAGATTATTATTATAATAGGTTTACCTAATAGCTTTTTGGTATATCTAATAGCACTTTATCTTTTAATTACTATTAGTCTTACTACTAAATTACTATATATTTATATAAACTGTATTTATAAATACATAGCTAGAGAGGTTTTCTTACTATAAGCTTGCTTTAAACTCTTAAATACTATATTATTAAATAAGGTTACTACTAATATACTACTTAAATATATAGCTCTTATACTACTTAAATATATAGCTAAAGAGGTCTTCTTACTACTAGCTTACTTTAAACTCTTAAATACTATATTATTAAATAGGGTTACTATTAATATACTACTTAAATATATAGCTCTTATACTACTTAAATATATAGCTAGGGAGGTCTTTTTACTACTAGCTGTTACGGTCTCGCTAGAATGCAACTGCAAAGCTAGTAACTTAAATAAGAATATTATTTATAAAAAAGAAGAAAAGGAAAAGGTCTATCTAATTCTAGTAACCCTGCCTTTATAGTTATATATATAACTAGGGCCTAAGCTGCTTACATATTACTTATATAAAGCTATTTACTTTCTAGTTATATAAATCTAAGCTTTAAGCTTAAATCCATTATATAGCCCCTTTCTTACTATTTAAGTATTAAAGTAAAGCATTATAGTTAGTAATTAGGTTACCCCTTATGTAAGCTTATTATTATAGTATATATTGCCTTATTATTCCTTATAATGCTCTGGTGCTATTATATTTAAAAAACTTTTTAAAGGTTCCTATATTAGCTAAATATATCCTGCCTACTTCACTAATATATCCTATTAATTACCCTAACCCTAGGTATTTCTTACTACTATTATTTTCTTAATTTTATATTTTACTAAATCTAGATTATACTTATAAACTAGGAGTATTAGGTCTAGTTTAGAATTAGCTAGGTATTATAATAAGAGCGGATTAGTAGCTGCCCTCTTAATAAGGTTTATATAAAAAACTAGGTATATTCCTTATAAGATATTTAAATAAATAGTAAGTAGAGTTAATATTTTTAAGACCTTATATTTTGCTTTGATTTAGTTAAGTTTTTAGCTAAAATAGTTTATTTTTATATAATAAAGATTTAACTATATAAAATTCCCTATTTACTAATATTCTACTAGACACTAGGAAACGTTTACTATATTCTACTAATATTATTATATAAAATTAATTATAGCTTATACTATTGCCATTCCCTTCTAAATATATTTTAATAATAATATAGCTTTTCTCTTAAGTAAGGTTAGGCTTTTAGTCTTATTTAGTATATACTAAACTAATTTAATATTAAAGCCCTTTAGTGCCTAGTTTATACTTATACTAATTACTATAAAGATCTAGTTATTAAGCGCTATTTAATAAGCTATTAAATAGTTAGCTTAATTATACTATAAGAAGGTAATAATTACTTATAAAACTATTTATACCTTTTAGTTTACTTATTTTATATTACTATTTATTTAAGAATAATAAAATATAAATAATAGTTACTTAATACTTACCTACTTATAAAGTATAGTCTAAAAGTAACTAAGCTAGTTTAAACTATAATTAAAAATAATCTAATAAGGGAATTTATAAAAATACTACTAATAATATTTAAACTATTCTATGCATACTTTAGCTTTTATACTTATTATTACCTTTAGTTATATATACTTTAAAAAATAGTTTATAATAACTATTAAAAAGCATAGTAATACCTTATTATATACTAGAAGTTTTATTATAAAATCTACTAAGATTTATAACTAATAATAGTTTATAGCTAGTATAAGCTTTAATAAACCCTAATAAAGTTATTAGCTTTTATACCTACTAAAGTTATAATAGTTTTATATATATTATACTATATTCTTTAATATTTTATCTTAATAATAATCCCTATATAGCGCTTAAAAAGTAGTATTTTACCCTAAGTAGCTTAATATAAGCAAGTTATAAACCTATTATATAAGTAAGGTAATAAGAGGCTTATAATAAGGTACTTAAAGCTATCCCTAAAATTATAGTACTTTTTATATATTTAAAGTATAGTTTACTATTTATAACTAGGTTTTTATAAATATAAGAAACTTTTACTTTATTACTAGTATTACTTTTAGTTAGATTTAGTATAAACTATTCTTAATAACCTTTTAATTCTATAAATTGTAAAGCTATTTATTCTAAAATAAATTAAAGCCTAGTAAAAGAGAACTTAAAACCTCTAGACTAAAACCTATTATTATATCTAAATTATTTAGGTTATTCTTATTTTAGTTATTACCTTTCTCTAGTTTGCCTATTATTTATACCCTTATTAGATTTATAGTATTAGCTCCTAACTTTTAAACTATTTTTAATATTCTTTAAATTAGGCAAAATATATAACCTACTAGCTATTTTCCTTTTTTTTAATCTTAGTTTTATTAGGATAGAGCATTTAAATAACTTACCTATATACCTAAGTAATAGTATAAGTAATAGTTAAAAAGGGATAATATTTCTGCCGATCTTACTTATCTTTTAAATATCTCCTAGGAGGCTATAAAATACTCTAGGTTCTTATAATTTATAAGGGTTATAAATGGCTAGGCTATGCTCCTTAGCTTAGCTAATTATGCCTTTAGGCAGAAAACAATACTAAAGAGCTCCTTATTATAAATTATATAATTCTATTATATAGCTGTTAGCTGTACTAAGTAGTATGCTACTAGCCTTTATACTCCCTTTAAATTACATTAAAAGAGGTATTTACTTATAGCCTTATTAAAAAAGTTAGCCTTTACTTATATCTTTAAGTTAAGATCTTATTATATAAAAATTAAGGATAAAATAAAGGCAGCTTTAAGCACTTAAAATACCTTTTTATATTCTAGGGACTAGTAAAACCTAGTAGCTTTTTTAGTAAGGTTAATTAGAGGGCTTATAAGGTTTAAGAAATTATTAATAAACTCTTAATAAAAATTTATAAAGCCTAAGAAGCTTTATACCTTATAAACTATTTAAAGGAACTCTTAATCTTAAATAGCTATAATCTTTTTTAGGTTAAGATAAATAGCTTTTCTAGCTTTTATAATGAATCCTAGGTACTTTATCTTTATAATTATAAATATATACTTATTAATATCTAAGTATAGCTTAGTATATTTTAGTTATTATAAGACCTTTTATACTTTTATTATATAGTCTTTCTTAAAGCACTTAGTATAAATAAGAATATTATTTAAATAAGCTATTATAAAGTCTTTTAATATATTTTCTAAGGCATTATTAATATATTATTAAAAAGTAATAAAAACCCCTACTAAACTAAAAGAGTAAACTAGCTACTTAAAAAGTCTAAATTATATTTAGAATACTATTAATTAATTATTCTCTTTAGTAACCTATAGCTTATAAAAGGCTATATAAATATTAAGCTTAATAAAGTATCTTACTCTGGCTAGAAAGTAAAGGGTCTTTTTAATTAAAAAAAGGAAGTACTTATTTTAAGCTATAACTTTATTTAATACCTAATAGTTTATATAAAATTACTAACCCCCTCCTGCCTTCTTAATAAGTAAGACTAAAGCCCTAGCTAATAAAGAGCTAGCTTATATTTAACCTTTATTTATAAGATTTATAATTTACTTTTATATTTTTAAGAGCTACTCTTAAGGTATATTATATAAGGGAGCCTAAAGAAGCTTAGGGTTTATACTATTAGGGTTTTTTTATAGTGAAATATAATAGTTTATAGTTCCTTTATATAGTAGTAATATATTTGCCTTTTTCTTATTAAATAAATCTTTAAAATCCTAAAGCTCTTCTAGTAAGTAGTTTAAAAGCATTCTAACTAGGTCTAGTTTAGGTATAAAAATGTTAAGTATTAAGGTTATATTTTATAAGTTAATAGGTAAAAACTATATATTTTTTTCTTACCTTACTACTACTTATTATACTATTTTTATATATACTAAACCTAATACTATAATTATTAGAGTTACTACCTTTTTAGTAAATATTATTTATACTGAAAGGTTTCTTAAAGAATAAACTATAAGTAACTTCTAAGCTATATAAATTATAATATTATATTGCTTTAACTATAGGGTTTCTAAGATATATAACTAAGTAAGACCTAGGATTATATATACTAAGATTAAAAAACTTTATTTATTTATATTAGTAGTAAACTAAGTAAACCTAGATATTATAGTTAAGCCTTAGTAGTAGCCATCCTAGCCTTGCTTTTTAATAAAAATAGCTATTTAAATTATTTAAGATTAGGCTAATAAAAACATTAGAAACCCTATATTTTATATAAAAGATTTACTTATAATAGTATAGCTATTATACTTACTATTTACTTATATATTAGTAAAGGCTATTTTATTAAATAAAACTAGTAATAAAAAAGAATTAGAGTTTATTTTCTTTTCTATTTATTTATATGCCTTTTATAATAATTATAATAGCTAACTACTATTTTCCTCCCCCTTACTAAGCCTTAAGCTTAAGGGCTGTCTTTTTTTAAGTTATTTTTATTTTTAAACCTAACCTAAGGTATAGTTATATTAACTATATATATATTAATCTTTAAAGAATATATAAAGAAAAAGCAGTATACCTTTAATTAATATTTAGTAACTTTATAATATAAGTACTATTTATTACTATACTAAGATTATATTTCCTCTACTAAAACCTACTTAGTATATATTTTTTACTACTAAGAAAAGAATATAATATTTATACCTATTATTTCTATATTACCTTCCTTATTTTAGAATATAGCTAAAGGGGATTTAGTTATTATATAATATTAAGCCTTTAAGTATTCTTTTTTTTTATAAGATTTAAAATTAAGAGTAATGCTTTATAACCTTTTTACTGCTTAAAAGTAGTTTATATAAGGAATATTATATCTTATATAGTAGTTCTATATTTTTTTATTTAAAGCTATATATAGTTTAAATAGTTTAATAGATTTTACTTAATAGTTTTCTCTTACTAAGACTAGCTTTTACTTAAAGTAAATAAAAAAATTATTAAATTTTTCTTTAGGTTATTATTTAATCTAATTTAATTTAATAGTAGTGTACTTCTTTTAATAAGGATTTAGAAATAAGGTATTAAAATATACTAAAAACTCCTTTAAAGTATAATTAATAAATTTTCTTATTTTAAAGAAGGGTAAAACCTAAGCTTAAACCTAATTTAATAAGTATTAGTAAATAAAACACTATTTATCTTAATTATTCCTAATAAAGGTACTATTTACCTTAAGTTTATAAGCTAAAAGGCTCCTTTATACTAGATATTTAATCTAGTTCTTCTTATAAGGGTTACTTATATTAATAGGTTTTCTCTTTAGTTTTATTTTTATTAAGGCTACTTACTATTTACTTATACCTAAGGCACCTGTATTAGTATTATAAGATATAGCTAAAGTAAATACTATTTATAGCTATTATTTTAGCTTAGTAATTTTATTTACTATAATTTTATTTATTATTTCCTATACTATTACTATATTTTAAAGATATATTAGCTCTTATATAGCACTAGTCTTAGCTAGGTTAGCTATAGTATTAGGTTATAATGCATTTATTATTATTCTATCTATTATAAGCCTAACTTTTATATTATATTTATTAAGGTTTCTAGAGTAAATAATAAAAGAATAAATAATATATGTTATAGTCTTACTAGAATATAACTATAAAGCTAGTAACTTTTATAAGAATATCATTTATAAAGAAAAAGAGAAGGAAAAGGTTTATTTAATTTTAGTAACTCTGCCTTTATAGTTATATATATAATTATGGCCTGAGCTGCTTATGTATTACTTATATAAAGCCGTCTGCTTTCCGGCTATGTAGATCCGAGCTTCGAGCTCGAATCCATCACACTAGCTTACTTTAAACTCTTAAATACTATATTATTAAATAGGGTTACTATTAATATACTACTTAAATATATAGCTCTTATACTACTCTCTCTCTATATCTCTTATAGTAAGGCCTTTATACCTTAAAATACTATTATATATACTAACTTATTAGTACTACTATTACTTTACTTTTTTTCTATAAATGTATTTAAAAATATTAGTAGGTATAATAATTATACCTTTACTATAGCTACTTTTAAGAAATAGTCTAGTCTTTAAGATAGTTTATTAGCTAGGTTTAACTTCCCTAGCCTATACTTAATTATAAAATTATATAAATAAAGTTTATTTAATATTATAACTTATTTATTAAAAAGCTTTAGTTTTATTACTAGGTATTTATAGTTTAAGTAATTAGTAACTACTTTTATTAAATACTATAAGTAAGCTAGGTAATATCTTTATATATAAAAAGCTTCTTATATAGCTAGTAGCTTAGTATTAAGTGTTATATAATAGAGTTTAAAACCTAATAACTTTTGTAATATATATATAATAAAGTGCTAATTACCTAGCACTAATATTACTAATATTATACTAATAGTAAATGCTAAGGTATTTATTTTAACTTAAAAAAAGCTATTAAATTAAAATAAACTAAAACTAGTGCTTTTAAAAACTTTTATTTTAGTATCTTAAATATAGCTTATATATTATAAGGTAGTTTAAAGGTCCCTTTAAACCCTCTCTTAAGAAGGTTTATTAATAGGATAGTGATTTTACTATATACCCTAATAAACTATTAGTAAAACCCTATAAACCTAAGAAAGATATATATTTTTAGTATACTACTAGGTAGTAGCTATTTTACTACTATCTTAATGCATTCTGGTTTTATTTTAATATCCTTTAGTATAATAATAAATCTAAGGAAGTTAACCCTTATAGTTAAGAATTTATATTTATTAAGGTTTATATATAGCTTTATAATGTATAATCTCTATAGAACTAGTTTAATATATCCTTATATATAGCTATATTACTACTATAAATTAGAATATTATTTAAATAGATAATATATATTATATTTACTAGCTTTCTTAGTATAGTATTAATATATTCTTAAAAGGTAGCAGGTGCGTTTACTAAGCTAAAAGGCATAATAAGATATTTAAAGTAACTATATTAGGATTAGGAAGCTGTCTTTTACTTATTACCCTTATAAATATATATTTAGTAGTAAGTATCTTTTAAGTCTAGCTTTATATAAATTATTTCTCCTCTTAATCTATCTAATAATTCTAATATAAGCGGAAGAGGGGCCTTATCCTTCCTAGTAACCTTATTAAGGCCTTTATAATCCATATAAAGGCATAGTTAGCCTCCCTTTTTTAGCATAAATAATATTAGTACTCTTATTAAACTTATTAATCTTTTTATTTAGCCTTTCTTTTATATATCTACTAAGTATTTACAGAGAACTTCGCTCTTTCTTTATTAGGTTATAAATTAGTCCCTATAGTAGTATTTCTCCTTTTATTAATTTTATTATATAAGTTTTTCCTTTTAGAGAGAGTAGCTTACTAGCTAACTCTTTTAAAAATATATTTATAAATTCTTTATATTTTAGTAGAGTGTCTTTATAATAACTTGTTTATTTGTTTTGTTTTTATTTAGCTCTTCCTAGGAGATAGATAATTATACTATATATTAGCTAAGAATTAGCATTATATAGACTACTTTTTTTATATAGTAAATTTATTATAAGCTAGTAATTAGCATTAAGCGTTTCCTTATTACTAGATATCTCTAATAACCTAATACCTATAATAGTACTTTTAGCTTATAGTTTATAGCGTAGTTTATTCCTAGAATTAGTCCCCTTTTAGTGTCTGCTATATAATAGCAGAGTTAATAAAATTTGCTATAACCTATACTATTTATTATTTATACTATTCTATTAATAATACCCTAGTGCTTTAGTTTTATTAGTAAGGTGCTTTTTAGCTTTACCTTATCTACTTCTACCCTGCTTTAGTTAGCTTTAAATAATAAGTTTAAATGTATTATTAAGTTTATTACTCTTAGGTTAAATAGTACGTTTATTACTACCTAGCTTCCTTCTTATTATAGTTTTATTTTTATTTTTATTTAAGAGTTATTAATTTTATTCTTAAAGTTCTTAATTTAGCCTAGGAGTTTAACTATAATAATATATCTCTAAGTATATATTATAATTACTACTGTTATATTTAGGTGTAGCCTATATTACTTTCTTATAGTTATTATAATATAAACTTATTATATGCTTATTTAATCTATATATCTTATAATTAAGTGCTTTATAATAAGGAGTAATATAGCTATATTTTCTATATTTAAAATAAGAATAAGATTACTAGCCTTAGGTTATCTCTCTCTTACTACTTATTTCCTACTTATTCTTTAATAGTATATTAACCTAGCTTATTTATTATAAGAATAGGGTCTCTTATTATACCCCTTAGTAGCTACTTCTGCCTTATAACCCTATTTAATAAGATATACCTAAGATTTAGGGAATTATTATCTAAGGACTTACTTTCTTATTATATAGTTTAAGCTATTAATAAACATATAAATCTGAATTCTCTTAGGAATATCTTTAGGTAGCTTCCTCTTTATTTTTTCTTAATCTTAATAAATATTATAAATAGCTAATTATCTTATTATTATAACTCTAGTAGTAACTTTATTACTTTTAAGCAGTATATATTCTTATTTATTACTCTATTCTTTAGCTATATAATAAAGTCCTTTTAGCTATAATTATTAAAGTTTATAATACTATTTATAGCTATATACCTATTTTATTATTACTTTACTTTCTTTACTAAGCAGCTGCTAGTATAAGCAACCTTAGTTAAGTTATTTATAAATGTTACTTTATTTATAATAAAAGCTATATTTAAGTTTATAAGAAAGGATTATAAGTTCTTATAGCTATTTTCCTTATAAACTAGGGCTTTTAATTATACTTTTATAAGGCTATGTTATAAGTAAGTTACTATTAATTAATTACCTAGAGTATTTATTTAAAAAGAAATAGTTAAACTAAGCTTTTTTAGTATAATTACTAAGGGGTTTATTAAGTCCTATTATATTTTCTTAAGTTATATATACTTTTAAATAAGGTATAGCTTCTTCATAGCTTTTTTAAGTTCTTAATTTAATTCTTTTTCTTTATTAGCCTATATATTAATATCTTAAATTTAGGTATACTAGGGTTTAGGCTAGTAATACTAATTACTTATAGTACTATTAAGGTAAGTTTATTTTATTTTTATAGGTTCTTTTGTTTTACCCTTTAATATAAATATAGGGGGTTTTAGCTATAGTGTAATATCTTATGCTATAATAATACTAAAGCTACTTTTATTTCTATTAAGTTTATTTAATACTTATGTAATTACTATATTAATATCGCTACTTACTTATATATTTATTCTTTAAATTAATATCTTTACCAAGCTAATAATTTACTATCCTTATAAGAAAAAGAAAATATTTTATTATAATTAGAGATTTACTAGTAAAGTAAAGGCTATAGTTAAGCGTACTTAAAGCTAAATAGCTATAAGTAGGGTTAGTAATATAAATATTATATTTACTAACCTTTTTATCTCTTTATAAGGCCTATTCCCTTATATACCTATGTATAGCTAGGGCATGGCTTGCCCTAGTAGGTCTCCGTACCCTTGTGCTCTTGTCTTGTGACTCTTCTGACATATATATAGTTTAGATAGTTTAATAAATTCTGCCTAATAATATCCTCCTACTAAGACTAGCTTTTACTTAAAGTAAATAAAAAAATTATTAAATTTCTCCTTAGGTTGTTATTTAACCTAATTTATTTAATAGTAATATACTTCTTTTAATAAAAATCTAGAAATAAGGTATTAAAATATACTAAGAACTTCTTTAAAAAGTAATTAATAAATTTTCCTACTTTAAAGAAGAGTATAACCTAAGCTTAAACTTAATTTAATAAGTATTAGTAAATAAAACACTATTTATTTTAAGTATTTCTAATAAAGGCACTATTTATCTTAAGTTTATAAGCTAAAAGGCTCTTTTATACTAGATATTTAATTTAGTTTCTCTTATAAGGATTACTTATATTAATAGGTTTTCTCTTTAGTTTTACCTTTATTAAGGCCACTTACTATTTACTTATACCTAAGGTACTTATATTAGTATTATAAGATATGGCTAAAGTAAATACTATTTATAGCTATTATTTTAGCTTAGTAATTTTATTTATTATATTCTTATTTATTATTTCCTATGCTATTACTATATTTTAAAGGTATAGTAGCTCTTATATAGCACTAGTCTTAGCTAGGTTAGCTATAGTATTAGGTAATAATATATTTATTATTATTTTATTTATTATAAGTATAACCTTTATATTATATTTATTAAGGTTTCTAGGGTAGATAATAAAAGAATAAATAATATATATTATAGTCTTGCTAAAATATAACTATAAAGCTAGTAACTTAAATAAGAATATGATTTATAAAGAAGAAAAAGAGAAGAAAAAGATCTATCTAATTCTAATAACCCTGCCTTTATAGTTATATATACAACTAGGGCCCGAGCTGCTTGCATATTGCTTACGTAAAGCCGTCCGCTTTCCGGCTGTGTAAATCCGAGCTTTAAGCTCAAATCCATTACAGAATAGCTCGTATAGAGGATGGAAGGGATATGTTGCATTAACCAGGAATTATGGGTTGCATATAAAATATACATACCTAAATTAGCTAAATTATAGGTTATATAACCTAGTACTATACTATAGCTATAATACTATACTTCTGTATTATAGCCTGCTTCTTTCCCTTAAAATAGATATTATAAATTATTAGACTTTATTACCCCCCCCTTTATAATTATGCTATAGTATAGTTATAACCTGTGCGTTACTAACACTAATTAGTAGTTACTATATAACTATAAATTTACTAGGTTATTAATAAAAGAGACACGTTTAATGCTTTTACTTACGTAACTATAAGGGAATCTGATGTTATGCTAATTAAAGAATTATTTCTCTATTATTATTAACTATTAAATCGTTTATAATAATAAGACTTAACTCTTATAGATTTTCTTACTTATTATTAACTTTTACTACTTATTTAGAATTTAAGCCAGATCTTTACTATTATTTATAGAGAATTAACTAATACTAATAGCTTTAATTAGTACTAAATATAAAGCTTAAAACATAAAAATATCTTTAAGTAAAGGAAAAATAGGTGTTACGGGATAATCCGTGACGTCGGATCCCCATATAAATACGACGGATTTGTTGTATAGCTAGTAAGAGACAACAAACTTACACTATGTACTTAACTATATAACTTAATAATAGTATATATAAGTGCATCTAATAACCCTTTTATAATAATATTAATAACATCTTTATAGTTGCTTCTAACTAACTACATAACAAATCCACTATATAATAACTAGTAATAATTACTTACGTTCTTTATATAAGGTTTTAACTAAAAATTAAGGACTTACTGCTTTTAGTTAGTAAGATATATTAAGTTAAATTACTAAATTACTAGGTTTTAACAGGCAAGATTATATTAGTTAAAGTATTAGGGTTACTGTTATTAATAAGCAAGGTAGTATGCTAAAACATTAGATTTACTACTTATAAGTAAAGCTATAAGCTAAGAGGTAAGAAGGATTTAACAGAACTTATATTTAAATTAATAAGCTAGTATTAGGAATTAAATAACCACTTAACATATATTATAACTATTACTAAAGGAGAGCTTTACTATATTTATATTCTTTATAAATACCTTAAGTAAAATCCTAACCCTCTTAGTTTAAGAAAAAGACTAATAACTATTAATAATAAGATTAAGAACCTTTCTTGCCTAGGAAGTTATAAATTCTATAAAGAAAAGATTTACTAGACCTTAAAACTACTATAACTAGTTAACTAAGTTCCCTTATATTACTTATACTTTAAGAATAAGCTGATTTTAGTATAATAAACACTAAAAAAGGCTAAGAAAGAAGGGCTTTTTAAATTATTAATAACTAAACCTAAGGTAATATTATTAAGAATTAAAACCACCCTACCTAGGACTATACTTCTTATAAAACCAGAGACTTTAACTACTATAATACCTCTTAAAGAGCTAGAAACCTTGCTTATTATTATACCTATTAAAAAACTAAAGGCTTTTTAACTTATAAAGCCATTAAGCATTAAAAGCACTCTTTTAACTATGGTTTTTAGTCTTAATCTAGATAATACCCCTAAGAAAACCTTAGGAGGTAATAAAATATAAAAGATAGCTTTATTTAGTAAAAAACAATAGAAATAACTAGCTATTATTATATAACTTATATTACTACTAAAGCAGACTCTAGCACTAAGTAAAAAATCCTTAAAAAGCAATAAGTTAGTTTATTATAAGTGTCGGAATCGCTCGTATGGATAATGGAAGGGATACGCCGCATTAACTAGGAATTATAGGTTACATACAGAATGCACGCACCCTAATTGGCTGGATTACAGGTTATGTGACCTAGGGCCGTACCGTGGCTATAACACTACACCTCTGCATTATAGCCTGCTTCTTCCCCTCTTTTAAAGACATAGATAAATTGAATATTAAACCCCCCCCCCTTATATTTATGCTGCAGTATACTTGTAACCTAAGCGCTACTAATACTGATTAGTGGTTGCTAATAACCACAGATTTATTAGGTTATACCTAGAAGAGACTTGTCTAAACGCTTTTACTTACATAACTATAAGAAATTCCAACGTTGTACTAACTAAAGGATTATTTCTTTAAATCATTAACTATTAAATCATCTATAATTATAAGAAGACTTAACTCTTGTGGATCTTCTCTCTTATTGTTAACTATTACTTGTCTATAATTAAAACCAGATCTTCACTGTTATTCACGGAGAACCAACGCTAACTGCTTTAATTAGTACTAAACATAAAGCCTAAAACACTAAAATATCTTTAAGCTAAGGAAAAATGGATGATTTTAATAAATAACTCTAAAAGGATGTCTATAGAAGAGAACTTCTAAAGAGCACCCTACCCTAAAAACTTTATAAGCACTATCTAATTCTATCCTTTAATTAAACTAAGTTAGTTAATAACATTAATATTAATATAGCTACTGAACAACAGATTAATAACCGTATTATATATATGATTAACTACTACATTCTTAATAAAGGAAAAGGGCATAATCTCCTTATTAACTTCTAGCGAGATTATGAAAATTAGACAAAGGATACTTTTGATAAAATCAATAATAACCTTAAGTATACCCTTCGTAATTACCTTAATAATAATAGTGTTAAAACAGCCAGAGGATTAAGATCAAATGTCTCTAAAGATCTTATTAATATCTTAAACATTAACCCCAACATAGAATACAAACCTTTACTAGAAAAAGCAACTAGGAAAGGAGAAGAGATTTAACGACTTAAACTTTCTAATAATAAGAACTCTAACAATAAAGATTTTTATTTAACTAAAGACCCTCCCCTAGAACTATAAACCCTAACTAGAACACTTTCTAATAGCAATTGAAAAGCCCTTAATACTCTTAAGAGACTTTACTAGAAAAAAGAATAATATTCTGGAAAAGTATATAACTTTATTAATAAGAAGTTATTATATTTTAAAGAGAAATGTTCTTAAGCAGGAGTTTCCCCCTTACTTTACCTAAAAGCCTTCCTTATTATGCTTTAAGGTAAAGCCTATATATACTTCCTTAAATACTTTAGAGCAAAGATAATCCTATTTAAGGAGATGACTTAGAACATTAGGAATCACTTTAAAACACCTGAGAATAAGAGCTTTTACAAAACATAATTTGCTGATCTACGCCTTTGCTATATCATTATAGAACATCTAATAAAGAATAAGTCAGAATGCTTAGAAATTCTTCTTAACTAACTTATAAAGATATTTAATGGCCTTTATAACCCTCTTAAACAAGATATAATTCTTCTTTATTAAGTACAATAAGCAATAGAAAATGACAACGATTTCTATAATACTAAATTTAGGAATGTGCCAACCTTTAAAGGATTTATTAGTAATCTTTGAAATTGCCTCTTAGCAATAGACATACTACTAACCTCTATAAGTCAGTTACTAACAACTACTGATAACAATTTAACTGCCCTTATTGCCTAGTCTATAAACCAAAACACTAACACAGTAATGTTTACAGACCAACGCTATTTACGAGCTATATATTATAAAAAACCTCAAGCCAGAGCGAGCTTAAAGAAATACTTTATTTGCTGTAAAGAAGGATACTAGTTAACTAACCATCCTGCCTCTAAGCAGAAGAAAGCAAAAGTAACTTAGTAAAATAACAGAAAACACTAAAAACCACACTCCAAACGCCAATACTATACATTCCTACAGGCCTACGAAGGCGAAATAGCCCAACTTACTACTACTAATAATAGTAGTAAGGACGAATACGAAAAAGCCGCTTAAAACGCCGCTTTCCTTACTACTAATAAAAAAGAAAAACCAGATAATAAAGAGGCTCGTGATACTCTCTCCTTTATAGCATTCTTTACGTAAGCACCGAATCCTCTACTCTTTTCCTAATTAACCGTAAACTTCTTAC
Source organism: Aciculosporium take MAFF-241224 (assembly GCA_000222935.2). NCBI lineage: Eukaryota > Fungi > Ascomycota > Sordariomycetes > Hypocreales > Clavicipitaceae > Aciculosporium > Aciculosporium take. The sequence continues at coordinate 26,114 of AFQZ01000078.1, forward strand.
AGGATAATGCTTTTAAACATGCCTTATTTCTTAAAGACCCCTACGACCACAATACCGATAAATAACCTTAATAACACGTGTATCTTATGGATACAAGATATATAGCAGATATATTTTATAGTATACTTCTAGATATAGGAGCATTAGGAATTTTAACTACTGGCCAAGGCTAAGTCAACGCTTTAATAAAAATTATAAAGAACCTTATAATTAAGCATTCCTCTAACTAAAGGACTATCACCTTTAGAGCCGGTACTGCGACTTTAACTGGTATTTTAAAGCTTCTAATGATTTTTGGCATAATACCTTTCTATATGCTTAATAGTGCCACACTGTTTTTATATTCTATCACAGACATAAATAAAATAGATATTAAACTTAACAATCTTAAGAATCTTCTAATCTAAGGAGACAAAAAGGTACCTATTATTAGGAAATAGGGACATCCTTAGTAGACAGCCAGTTCTTAAAAACCTGCTATCTTTATGCTTTCTAAAGCCAAAATCCGTTAACTTTATCGCTAATTTGGTCATCTGTCAATCGACTGATTAAATAACCTTTTCGCTAGGGCTGGTAAAGAATTCAATAAGGCTAACATAGGGAAAATCACACATGCTTGCCATTAATGCCAGATAAATGCGAAAGCTCTAAGTAGATTTAAATTTACTCTTAAAGATAATATTAAATTTAACTATAAGGTCCTTGTTAATATCATGCAAATTAACGAGAAGCCAGTCCTATACATTATAGATTTAGCAATATCGTTTTAAGCTGCCTGCTTTCTTACACCTTAATAACAGAAAGCTTAAGATATCTAGAATGCCCTTAAAGAGTACTAAATTAACACATATCTTGGACCCCTAAACTAGATAGTCCATGATACCAGAAGAAACTTCGCTTCTAGCGAATTTAGGCATTTAGCTTGACTATTGTTAATTAATATTAATAAAGTCCCTGTTAAGGCTTACAATAGCATCAGAAAACTTAAGCGATATTATGCCCCTCTTTACAGAGCATATGATATTATTAAGACTAAAGCTAATAGTCTTCTTTTAAAAGAGCAGATACTTTAAATAGCTATTAAAGCAGTTAATAACTCTGCTAGTCTAAATGGTCTTGTTCCTACCCTTTTAGTCTTTAGAACCTATCTAAGGATAACAAATGATTCCCCTCTGAGCTTTACAGTTGCCTAAAGAGCTAAGATACTTTGAAAAGTAATAGATAAAGTAAGATATAGTCTTATAAGACGCTAAGTCTACAATGCTCTTAATACCTGTAACGGCCTAATAACCCTGCCTATACACACTCTTTCTTTGAATTCCAATGTATAAGTTTATTGTAAAAAAGGCGGATGGACTGGCCCTTATAAGCTTCTCTTAATAGAAGGAGAGACTGGTATTATTAAGATGCCTTATGGCCTTATAAAGTTTTAGTTTATAGTTATTAAACTATATATAACCTTGCTAGAGGTGGAATCTTCTTATAAGGAAGACCTGGTTCACAAGAAAGACCTGGTTTAAGGTGACGAAAATTATAAAAACCCCCTTAATAACCTAATAACTTTACTATAAAGAGGACGTGGAAGACCCTGGAAACACCCTTAAGCAGAGGCTTTTTTTACTAAGAAAGAAAAGGCTGATTTTTAACTTGTAATTAACCTTTGTGCGCAAGGAAAAATTAATATACCTAGAGAACCTTTCGAACTCTCTGACAAAGCAGAGATTAATGCTTTACTAGTAAGGAATGTATTTAAATTTATGAAATTTAACCTGCAAAGGCATGGAGGCAAAAGACTCTTTAGCTCGCGGATAGTAAGAGAAGTTAAAGGCAAGGCAACTAACTCCTTATATAAAAAGTCATGATATGTCATCTAAGGCTATAGCAACCGTGGGAAAGAGGTTATTCTTATACAGTCCCTAATAATTCAGAGAGCTAGTTAAAGGCTTATCATTGCCCTTGCTCCCTTATTAAAAAAGAAAGGCATTACGGTTTAGCTAAGGGATATTACCTAAGCATATGTGCAGTTATAAACGAAGCTTAATCGCATAATTCTTATGAAGCTTCTAGCATAAATTGCACACCTTTACCCGCTAGACGTCATTATGGTTATAATTAAGCCGCTATACGGAATAGCAGAGGCTGGCACACATTAGTAGTCGACGTATTTTAATTATTATTGTCAGAGACTACAGATAATAACCTCTATATATAACCCTTATCTTCTTATTTTTTCTAGCAAAAGCTCGTGTTTTAGAATTATTAGAATGCAAACTAATAATACCTTGGGACTTAGTAATGCTAAGTTTTTTAATTGTAAAGAGGTTAAGTTAAAAAACGCTAAATTCCTTGTAAAGCTAAAAGAGAGGTTAACGATTTTAACACTATTAATGTTTAACAGTTGCATTTTAAGCAAAGTTAATAATAACACCTTCTTTTTACAATAAAAGAAATAAGGAAGGAAGCTATTATAAGTTAATAACCCGACCGACCAAGCAAAATATGTCAAACAGCGAGCATAAGGAGCGTATATTGCTTTAATATGTTAACCTAAAGCATCTTACGATCTTTCTATTGCTGCCTAAGTCTAACATCTAGGATCCGACGATGTTTTAAGGCTTAATAAAAGACTTTAATAGTAAATTAATAATTAAGACTGTGGACTTTAATATATATCTCTCTTACTAGAAAACGCCGCTCTTTATGTCTTCGTTAATAGTTCTTTTGCAAACAATAAAGACCTTAGCTCTTAACTAGGCTATATGATCATTCTAGGCAATGAAAGGAAGGATGATAATACCTCTGAATTCACCCTTAGAGGAAATATCGTGACATATAGCTTAATAAAATCAAAAAGAGTTATAAGAAGTGCATTAGCTTCCGAGCTGTATAGGATGGTTTAAGGTGTTAACATTGCTTATACAATAAGCACTACTCTGAATATTATCACCAACCAATTAAATAAGCCGAAAATTCTAACAATAATATGCACTAACTCTTTCTTGCTATATAAATGCATTATTAAGCTAGGGACGACAAAGGAAAAGAGGCTAATAATTAATATTATAGCTTTATAGCAGTTATATAAGAGGAGGGAAGTGGCTGAGATACGCTGGATTAATAGCAATAATAATCCTGCGGATGCAATAATAAAAGCTTTACTGAATAAAGCTCTCGAGACCTTTATAACAAAGAATAAAGCCCGAATCCGTGTAGAAGGATGGGTTAAAAGACCTGTTGCAAGAATTGCCGCAAGAGCCGCTACTAAAGCCGCTAAAGAATAAAAAAGTCCTAATTCCTCACCAAATCCAACGACAAATTAAGCGCCCGATAAAGAGCTTAAATTTGATAAATTCGAACGCGATTATAAGCGCCTAATTTGGTAGGATTGAACGCGGGAATTACACTCTTTGGCCCCCCCCCCCCCCTACAACACTCTTTGCCTCCACAACCATTTAGCCTGGACTAACAAAAGTCATTCATTTAAAGGATGTTTTTTGCTTTATTACTTGTTTATTAATATCTGATTATTTAGGGCGTTTTATGCATTTTTTAAAGCAATTCCTCTTCTTCTTTAACAGAGAGAGAATTTACAAGTGTTAGAATCGCTTATATGGATAATAGAAGGGATATGCCGTATTAACCAGGAATTATAGGTTATACACAGAATGCACGTACCCTAATTAGCTGAATTATAGGTTATGTGACCTAGGGCCGTACTGTGGCCACAACACTACACCTTTATATTGTAGCCTGCTTCTTCCTCTCTTTTAGAGATATAGATGAATTGAATATTGAACCCCCCCCCCTTATATTTGTGCTGCAGCATACTTGTAACCTGAGCGCTACCAACAATAAGTCTTTTACCTACCTAGACCTTTAAAATAATAAAAATAACAAAGGAATAAAGAACCTTATTAGGTTAAAACACATAGGAATATTTATAGTACTTAAAGATTTAACTAATCTAAATAAGATAATAAATTAAACTATTTAAGGGGTAAAAGATTCTTTAATAACAGGGAAGTTTATTATACCTAAAGGAAAGGAAAAGTAGTTAGCTAAAAGGTTATAATTTCCTAGGGATTTATAACTCTTTAAAACTAATAAGAGAAAATAAGTATTTTAGGAATTAATAAATACTAAGGAACTATTTAACCTTATAGTAAAGTATAAGCTAAAACCTAAAACTAAGAACCTTATTAGTAAAACCTTAGCTTATAAAATCCTATAAAGTATTAAAGGAGTAGTAAAAATATAAAAGAAAGTATATAAAATAATAAAGGTAATGTAAAGGTTATAAAAATAAATTAAAGAAAACCTTGCTTACTCTATAAAAACTGACTTTTAATAACAAATAATAAAAAACTAAAATAATATCTTAAACATACTAGTTAGCCTTATATTATAAATAAAGGAGTTAAATAGAATTTTAGCAGAATCTATAAACTAGATATAAACAACTTGCTAGGACTAATAATTGAATCCAGCACTAATTATATAAAACCCCTTAAATTAAAAGTAATAGGAGGAAATACAACTTTATAATTAAACCTTTTATAAGTTAGACCTACCTTACTAAAGCATTTTAGCTAAAACTCTAACTACTAAGGGGCTAATATAGTAAGAAGAATACTAAACTTAATAATACTACTAGGCTACTTAATTAAAGTAAGTAACTTAAGAAAAGCAATAGGGGTTGCTTAAGGACCCTAGTACTAATAGGAGGTAATATACCTCTTACTATAGGATTAGAATATACCTAAAGTATAACAGGAATTTAAAATAATAAGTTATTTTAATTACTTTAGGAATCCTTTTAGCCTACTTTATATGGTTTTAGAACTAACTTAGTGGATTTCCCTTATAAGGAAATATAAGTCCTTTTTATATATAAAACCTTTAGAGAATAATCTAAACACTAGAAATAGAAATACTTTCTAAACCCTATAAGTAATAATATTAGGACCTTAATAAGGTTTTCTGCTAGAAGACACACAGAGTTATGCCCTACTAAGCTCTAGTTAGGGAGGCACTTTCTCTTACCCTTAAGTAATAATATTAGTACTATAACTAGGCTTTCTAATAAGAAATGAATAAAACTATACCCCCTTAATAACAGAATACTAGAAATAAGATTAAGCCTTTAATAAGTATAGAAAATATAAATAAAGGGGAACATACTATACTAGCACTTAATAATACTAATACTCCTATATATTATTATATTTACCTATATAATAAGGTAATAGATATATAAAAGGACCTTCTAGAAATAGTAACATAGGGCAATATATAAATCTATCTCTAACTTTCTTATAATAAGAAAGTAGACATAGCTATAAAGCAGATAAATATAGTAATAAAGCAAGTAATTATTAAGATAGTTATTACTATACTAAAGAGCCTTATAATAACTAGCTAAGCTAAACACTAGGATACTAAGAATATAATACCTTTTAACTAGGATATAACCTAAAATAAGATTTAAAGCCTAAAAAGGTACTTAAAAAGAAAGGTTTAGTAAGTTTAACCTAAAAGATTTAGGATATTAAACTTCTAAACCTAAAATTAAATATAGTAGATATAAGCAAAAAGTTTATCTCTTATAAAGAAAAAACCGCTATTTTTTTAGATTTTAAGCTTTAAATTTAGATAATAAAAAAATACTTATTTAAAGCACTACTAAACTAAAAATAGATACTACTTTATAATATTTAGTAACTATTTTATAAAGAAGTAATAACTTAGTAATAATAATACTTAAACAAATCTAAAAAGAAATAAATTTTTATTAGTATTAATAGTGTTATTAAGGTAGTATAAGAAGAATTCTATATAAGGATAAAGAATATAATAATAAAGCTTAAGCAGGCTAAGTATACCTAGAAAAATATTATAAATAGCATTTTTATTTAGGAATTTATAGCTTAAATCTTTTAATATACTAAAGCAAATAAAGAGACAATAGATTTATAGCTTTTAGTATGCTTTAGGATAAAATTATACCCTAAGCTAAAAAAGCTATACCTAGACCTAACTAAGGGCATAAAGCATAATAAATACCTTAATATAGTAAACAGAAAACACTATAATTTATATTAAGAAATAAAGGAGTAATAAAAGTCCTATTACTAAGAAAAGAATAAAGGAATAGTAAAAGCTTACCTTATTAATAATAAATTCTTAAATTTAAATAAATCTAAAGGTAAAAGAGTAAAGGCCTATTAAAATCACTATTATAAGAACTATAACTAAAGAAAAGAAAACTATTTTTAATAGAATAACTTTTAATAATAATATCTTTATTATATATATAATAAAAAGAAATTAAGCAGCCTAAGGGATTATAATTAAAAAGACTAAAAAAAGCTACTAGTCCTGTACTAAGAATAGGTTTATTAAAATAAACTATAATAAAACTAAAATTAACCTTAAAAGTCCTAGTAGTATAATAATAACAGATTATATTAACTAAAAGTCAGAAAAGAGGACTTTATAAAGAAGAAAGCAGACTCTTAGACTAAGAAAAGTAGGGCTTATAACTAAGAAAATAAATCTTAAGGAGATAATAAAGAAAAAGAAAGATCTTAAAAAGAAAAAGATTAAGAAGAAAATTAATTTAAAGAGTAATAAAACCCTTACTAAGGGGATTAATTTTACTTAAGATAATTTAGTAATAAGAGTATTTGAACTAAAAACCCTATAAAGTTATAGTTTTAAATAATAATCCTAATATTAAAGAGTAAGAGTAATATTTAGTAAACTCTAAATACTATTTAGCTAGAGAAAGAAGTCTATTAAAGGATAATAAAAACAATAAATCCAACTTTATAAATATATACTTTATTATAAAAGATAGTAAAATATACCTAATATTTAATAATAACTCTAAAGAAGGAAAGGTTAAATCTAATTTTATTAGTGCTTTTTATATAGTAAAGAATAGAGACTTAGACTAGGAGAATTATACCTCTTTAACTATAGAAACTAGTAAAATTAAGGATCTTAATAAAAGAAGGTAGGAAAAGCCTAAGAAAAAGAAGGAAATTATTAAAGCTTTTATAACTAAAGTTAATGTTATATAAGATATAGTAACTTAGAGTTTAAATAAGCTAATCTTAATAGGAGGTTTATAGGAAGACTAAGTAATTAAGGCAGTATCTAGACTATAGGATATTAATGTTAAGAAAAGGAGGCAAATAAATACCTTTCTTAAAATACTAATTTAATTCTATAATAAAGGACCTGACTATATAATCTATATAAACACCGGAATATTATTGATTTTAGCCGATAAATAGTAGCTCTAGCAATATAAAATAAATATAAAGTAGGAGAAATAAGACCTAAAACTAGTAATAAAAGTAGCTTTAGCATTTATTATTATAAAAAGGGCTACTTTTAACTTTTATATTTTAGGAATTATAAGAGGAAAAAACACCTAAGGTTACTTTATAGTAACTATAAATATTATGCTAAATCTAGAACTAAAATTATTAATTAGTATAAGTTTTCTTTATAGCTTTAGAGTAAAAATTAATTTTATTAATCTAAGGTTAGTTTTAGGTTAATATATAACATAATAGTACTAAGATAGATGTTTTAAGATGCTTATTATATACTAGCTTAATAAGTAATAGTACTATATAATATTATAATTCTACTAAACTTAATATATTAAGTGCTAGTAATATAAAAGGATCTCCTTAGTAAAGAGAAAACTAGTATTTATTATATTATATCATTTAATTCTATGTTCCTAAATAATATTCTTAACTAAAGAAAAAGGAAAAGAATGCTAGTAATAAATAACTCTAATAGGGCTATATAGATTAAGCAGAATAGTAAGGTAGGTTAACTTAAGGCAGCTATAAGCCTTAATTTAAATTTTGCTATTTTAGATGTCTCCTAGTATATAGTATTTTTTAGTAAAGATATTAAGATAAAAAAGACAAAAGAAAGTCTAGAAAAAATTAATAATAACCTAAATTTTAAAGTTATTAATAAAGGTATTTTATTATATAAAGTATCTTATTTAAAGGATATACCTTTTATTAAAAACAAGTTTAAAGTGTAAATTACTAATATTAATCTGAAAGCAGCTATTAAGTTATAAAATCTAACTAATAAGTATGATATTTATTATAATAAAGAAGTAGTACTAATGCTAAAGTAAAATAAGATAAGAGTTAACTTTATTAATAGTTAGCAGAACTAGGTAAAACTAGTAATAAAATACCCTCTTAGGCGTAAAGACTAGGAGAAATTTACTAAAGTTTATAATGCTATATACCTAGCAGGCAGGATATTTTAGTTAATAAAACCTGTATTAGTAGCCTATTCTAGCTTTATTATTTAAAGAGATATAAAGAAGACTATATTGAAAATAGTAGGTATTTTGGAAGTTTACGCCGGATCTATAGGGCAAGTTATACTGGATTTATAATAGAATTTTTATAGAATTTCTAGTGTCTAGCAGTAGCAACAGCTGTTAGGTCTGGTAAGGAAGTATGTGTGGCTTCCTTATATACCCACTAACCTTTTTTAGGCCCTACGGCTACTAGCTGGGCTTTGTATACCACTTTTCTTTTTCTATAAAAATCATTTATACATAAAAATAAAAAAATAAACTTACGGCCTAATAAACTAAGTACTAATATGTCCTACATTTAACTTTTCTAATTTTCTAAATTTTACCTAAAAAAATTTTATTATATAAAAAGAAAGCCCTAAATTTCTTAATTCTAATAGTATTCCTAAGACTTTTCTAAGACCTTTAGTTATTAAGATATCTGCAAATTAATATAACTTATAGGTTAACCTACTTTCCTATAAAGGAAAGCGGTTAAGTCATTACCCTGCTTTCCAGATTCTAAATTAGTAGAATTTTCCTTTAAAGGTTAAGATTTTAACCTCTAGCAGCTTTAGTAGCTAGCTAGCTGCTAATCTATTAGTTGCGTTTTCATACACTTATTATCAGCTATAAGGCAATTAAAAATACTTTAAATTTCTATATTTTTATATATTCTATAGCTATTATTAGCTTATAATTAGGTATAAAAGGTTAATATTAGTTATTAATAGTTATTAATATTCTTGCCTATAGCTACTAAAAAGATCTTATTAGCTGTAAAAGTAGGTCTGTCCAACTACCTAGGAGATACCTATATCTTAACTACTAGAGTGCTGAAAATAACCTGTAATTTTTAACACCCCCTCTAAAGAAGTATTAGAGATTAGAAAGAAGGGTTGTGCGAAATAATTCAACAGAATTCTAAATAATCTAATTTAAAAATTTAAAGGTACGGAGAATATAGCCCTGCTATAGGGCTATAGGGTAGTTGAAAAAACGCTGTTATTAGCGTACGATTTGCTAAAAAGGGCCTATTAAAGGTATGGTTTGTTTTTGTAAATTTCTGAATTTTACGTGTGTTTTTAGTGACCTTAAAAAGCCGCTTTTTTAATAAGAATGTTGTATAACTAGATAGATAATTATAGGTCCTCTAGCCTTATAAGCTCTATAAAAGCCTTATAGATAGGAATAATTAAAGGCTTAGTTAATCTATTAGCCGGTATTTTCTTTATATCTAGGTACTGTATCTTAGCTAACCTAAAGGATATAAGCTGCTGGTTATAGTAGAACTTTAGTAAGGTATACTTTATATAGCTATAAAGAGCAGGATTATAAGCCGTTTTTATAGCACTTTGGTTATTATAATAAAGTTAAATAAAAGGGTTTAATGTTATGGTCTTGCTAGAATGCAACTGCAGAGCTAGTGACTTAAATAAGAATATTATTTATAAAGAAGAAGAGAAGGAAAAGGTTTATCTAATTCTAGTAACCCTGCCTTTATAGTTATATATGTAACTAGGGCCTAAGCTGCTTATATATTACTTATATAAAGCTGTCCGCTTTCTAGCTATGTAAATCCAAGCTTTAAGCTTAAATCTATTATATAGCCCCCTTCTTGCCGTCTAAGTATTAGAGTAAAGCGTTATAGTTAGTAATTAGGTTGCCCCTTATATGGGCCTATTGTTATAGTATATGTTACCTTATTATGCCTTATAATGCTTTAGTACTACTATATTTAAAAAACTTTTTAAAGGTTTTTATATTAGCTAGATATATTCTGCTTACTTTACGAATATATCCTATTAGTTACCCTAACCCTAGGCATTTCTTACTATTACTATTTCCTTAATCTTATATTTTACTAAATCTAGATTATTCTTATAAAGCAGGAGTATTAAGCCTAGTCTAGAATTAGCTAGGTGTTATAATAAAAGCGGATTAATAGCTGCCCTCTTAATAAGGTTTATATAAAAAACCAGGTATATCCCCTATAGAATATTTAAATAAATAGTAAGTAGAGTTAGTATTTTTAAGACCTTATATTTTGCTTTTATCTAGTTAAGCTTTTATCTAAGATAGTTTATCTTTATATAATAAAGATTTAACTATATAAAATCCCTTATCTAGTAATGGTTTACTAAATATTAGTAAACGTTTACTATATTCTACTAATATTATTATATAAAATTAATTATAGCTTATACTATTACTATTCCCTTCTAAATATATTTTAGGAATACTATAGCTTTTTCTTTAAGTAAGGTTAGGTTTTTAGTCTTATTTAGTATATACTAAACTAATTTAATATTAAAGCCCTTTAGCGCCTAGTTTATACTTATACTAATTACTATAAAGATCTAGTTATTAAGCATTATTTAATAAGCTAGTAAATAGTTAGCCTAGTTATACTATAAGAAGGTAATAACTACTTATAAAACTGCTTATACTTTCTAGTTTACCTATTCTATACTACTGTTTATCTAATAATAATATAATATAAATAATAGTTACTTAATACCTATTTGCTTATAAAGTATAGTTTAGAAGTAACTAAGCTAGTTTAAACTATAGTTAAAAATAATCTAATAAGGGAATTTATAGAAATACTACTAGTAATGTTTAAACCGTTCTATATATGCTTTAGCTACTATACTTTTTATTACCTTTAGTTATATATACTTTAAGAGATAGTTTATAATAACTATTAGGAAGTATAGTAATGCCTTATTATATACTAAAAGTTTTATTATAAAATCTACTAAGATTTATAACTAGTAATAGTTTATAGCTAGTATAGGCTTTAATAAACCCTAATAAAGTTATTAGCTCTTATGCCTACTAAAGTAATAGTAGTTTTATATATACTATACTATATTTTTTAATATTCTATCCTAATAGTAATCCCTATATAGTGCCTAAAAAGTAATTTTTTGCCCTAGGTAGCCTAATATAAGCAAGTTATAAACCTGTTATATAAGCAAGGTAATAAGAGGCTTATAATAAGGTACTTAAAGCTATTCTTAAAATTATAGTATTCCTTATATATTTAAAGTATAGTTTGCTATTTATAACCAGGTTTCTATAAATATAAGAAACTTTTGCTTTACTATTAATACTACTTTTAGTTAGATTTAGTATAAACTATCCTTAGTAACCCCTTAGTTCTATAAATTCTAAAGCTATTTATCCTAAAATAAATTAAAGCCTAGTAAGAAAGGACTTAAAACCTCTAGACTAGAACCTATTATTATGTCTAAATTATCTAGGTTATTCTTATTTTAGTTATTAATTTCCTTTAGTTTGCTTATTATTATTATTCATGTACGCTAGGTAGCTAGAGCCACTAACTAGTTCATCAACTAACTTCTTAATATAGGAAAAACCCTAAAATAGGGGAGAAAACCCATATTCTTCCATATAGCTCCCGCTAAGCCTCTGATATAGAGTCTTTATTGTTTCCAACCATTAGTATAAGATATCTGCTAGTTCCCCGGAACTGCAGACAATGACAGAAGTGTGGTTGTGCAAGCTCCTCCGCCAACCTGTACTGCTGAAGTCGCCCAGTCGAAAGCACCCACTTCACGATATTTAGTGCTAGCTTCTTATTATTAAGCGCCGCCCTAAGTTCCCGCAGATCTCTCATTATAGGCACCGCTGGAATCGGTCTTAGATGGTTATATTCTAGGCATAACAGGATAAGGTAGTAGATATCCTCGTCTCCTCCCTAGTATTAGCATATTAGTAAAGTTACCTCGGGCACCTGTCTGTTATAAAGGAAGGCATTCAGCCCTATTTTTTCCATTTAAAGCTAAACTAGGGCTGTAGATTCATGCTTAAGCAGGCTATTATAAAGCTTTACTATCTTTTTTATGCTCTTAAAGTTAGGTTCCTTATCTACTGCTATTGCTTTTGCCTGTTCTCTTCTCACCTAAGCCTCACACCTCTGCCAGATCTACTGTTTTTCCCACTCCCTCTCTAATTCCTATCTAGCTATAAGGCTGCCAGGGGAGGGGGGGGGGGGCATCAGGAAACGCCTTATAGCGATTATGTCAGCGGCCTCTTCCTTAGCGTTATAGCTGTAATGCTATTAAATTACAGGCCTGCCGTATCTTCTTACCTATACTACTATCCTTAAGTCTTTAGTAAAATCATTATTTAATGTAATTAAGGTACAGATCTACCAGCAGTACTGCTGCTTCTATCTCTAAGAGTGTTACTAGTATCGCCTTATATGCCCTTATAACCTGCCTTAAGCATTTATTCTATTCCCTTATAAATGCCTTTACTACCCCCTGTACTACCCCTTCTGGCTTGCTATAGGTGTGGTATATCCCAGCTCCATAGGCTATTATGCTTCGTATTACCTGTATATAAAGGGATCTTGTATACTTTAGTTAGCATCCCTATGTAGACACAGCTAGTGCTATAAGCGCTAATTTCTGCTGTAACAATTTAGCATTCACCTTCTCTATATAGGTTAACCAATAAAGCTTCTAGTGAATCCAAACCCCTAGGAATCACACTAATTGTGTTGGTTATATTATTGCTTTTCTAAGTCGGATTATCGTTGTAATCGCCTGCCTCTTCCTTATAAAGTATATTAGCTTGCTCTTTCCTAGGTTAAACCTTAGCCCATACTCCTTTGACTACTCCTTACATATTCTCCAGGCTTTTTCTAGTTATACTTTTGTCTCCTCTGCTGTTTTTTTATATACTATAATGTTTATATTATCCAAGAACCCCAACATTAATGTTAATTCCGCTGCTACTAGTCTTTAATATAATAGCATAATATAGAGCAGGAAGAGGATAGGAGACGCCGGCAACCCTTGCAGAACCCCTGTAGTAACTTGGATTTCCTTAGTAATACGTCCATTAAACGCTAATTATGCTCTCCTTTTTAACGTAAAGCCCTGTGCCTATCTGGCCATTTACCCTAGCAGTCCTAACTCCTTTATAGTGCGGATTAATTGTTTATAGCTAATAGTATTAAACGCCCTAGTAATATCTAGCTATAGTAATAATGCTATCCCCCGGTAATGCCACGCCGTTCTCACAACCTCTTTTAGTATACTTAGTACTATTTTTATTAATCTGCCAGCCCTGTTGCCTATTTACATATCCGGCAGTATATAGCCTTCCTCTGCTGTAATAGTAATCCTCCTTATAATAGCTCCCTTAATTACTTTACTTATTGTGTTTAATAGCAATATCGGCCTCCACCCCCCTGGTCTGCCTAACTCCTTAGGGGACTTCCTAGGTTTATATAGAACTACTACCTTTGCTTATTAGAAGGAGGCCGGATGATATCTTAAGCTATAGCAAGCATTTATAAGGCATGTTAAACACAATATTAGGGCCGCTCTATATAGCTTAAGGAAACCCATTAGTAGCTTGTCCGGTCCTAGGGCTTTTTAACTTACTGTATTCTTTATAACCTTTTTAATTTCCTTCTTTATAAACACAGGAACTGCTTAATTATTATTATAGTATCTTGTCCCCTCCTCTGCCTCCGGACCTAGAGCCCTAGCCATAGATAGAGGGAAGAACCTCTCTGTAAATGCCCTTACCTTACCCTTATATATAACCTCTACTATCTCCTCCCTACTATTGTCTCCTAGCTGGGTTAGTAGTAGGACCTGTTGCCTTTTAGGAGGAAGTCCACTCTATAGCCAGGCCTAATGCTCTAGGGTCTAAAGACTCCCTTTAGACCTGGATAACTCGCTAACTGCCTATTGCTAGCTACTTCTCTTCTCCTTTAAGATAATATAATCCTGTTTTTTTATAGCTTCCGTTAAGGCCTGCCACGCTTCCTACGTCCGTTATTACTACCACTACTTATTAGCACGTCTTGCCTCTACTATCGCGTCCCTTACCCTTTTATTCCACTAAGGCTATAATTTACTGCGCTCTTAAGGTTGCTTAGGTGCTGCTGTATTAGCTATCTCCATAAGCTGTTAGGTAAGCTATTGCGTATAGTTATTAATTTCTTGCCGGTTATATAGCGGAAGCTCTAACCCCTTCTTTCTAAGCCTGTTTAAAGCCTCTGCCATAATAAGGTTCTTATCTGCTGTCCTCTAACCCCAGACTAACCCTAGGCTATTGCTTAATTCCTTGTTTGTCCCAATGCTAATAAGCTAGGGTATATAGTTAGATCCGGCGATTTCCACTAGCCCGATGAATTTAACACTAATATCGTGGGTGGTCCATACATGGTTAATAGTACTATCCCTACTGCCATGTTCTCTCCTTATTACTTCCCCAAACGGCATAGCTAGGCCAAGTTGCCACCTTATTATGAATTCTAACATCTTATCATGCCCCAGAGATATTTAGCTAAATCTATCCCATAAGGGGTAATATTAGTTAAAGTCCCCTACGAACACACTCTAGCCCTTTGCCTAGGTATTAGCAAAGTGTTATAAAGGCATCTGCCACTCCCTTTTATAAGCCGGGGAATAGATATTATATATCTCTACTCTATATAGCTTAATACTACACTAATCCTCCCCCCTCCCTATAGTCTAAAGTCCTGTCTTAACCTTCTAGTATATATAAATCGCCATTCTTCTACTATATATTGCTAATATATAGTGTCCCTAAGATGGATTTAGCAGTATACTATTATAGCCTTCTGGTTCCTAGATAGCTATTACCTTAGGGCTAACGTTATGCCCTAACGCCAGATGTACTAGATTGCTTTTCTTCTGTGTATTCTAGTATATAACCTTAATTATGTACTCTATTATGTGCTTTAGAGCACCCTAGTTAGGCTAGCTCTGGTATTGTTTGGCCCTTTAGTCGGCTGTAAAAAGGCCAGTATTATGCCTTCCTCTGCCGGTCTTTATTGTCCTAATCTTAGCTTATAGGTTTATCTTGCAAAAGGGCCCCTTAGTTGTATGCTCCTTCCTCTTAGCTGCCTTTTTATTAGTCCTCTGGTTTCTTCTCCTTAATAACCCTTGCCTGTAGTAGCTGTTGCGACCTCTGACCAATGGTTATAGAAGAACAGCAGCCTTATGGCATAAGCCTCCCTGGCCTGCTGCTATCTCTTATTGCTTACTAAGCATAGTCAAGACTATGCTAGATATGCCCCTGCATAATTTAGGCATCTCTTCTATACCTTGCCTATTAACATTAGGCAAGTCCTCTCTCCCTTAGGGTGTTTTCTAGTAGCATACCTGCTGCATCTTGCTTCCTCCTTATAGTATCTGGTAATATGTTTAATCTTATAGTAGTTATAATATTGCTTTAGGTGGATTATCTTGTTATATAGCTTAGCATTAAAAATCTCTGCTTAGTATACTATTCCTCTATAGTATAGTTGGTTCGCTGCCTTAGTGCCCTTAACACTAACCACTAATAGTGCCCTTGTCGCTATTCCTCTTAGCTTCTATACCGTTATCTTTACTATATTTAATCCATTCTCCTTTTTAATGTTCTTCCTTATATCCTTAATTGTAATATGGTTTGTTAATTATATTAGGAATCCCTTAATAATTACACTAAACATCTTCCTGTTTACTTCCGCCTTAGGTCTAAAGGCAACTCCTACCTAGGCTGTGTTTTCCTTTTATTTCCTCCCTGCTTTTATAAATATAATAACTATGTCTCTACTTTATAATTAGCATGCTGCTACTGCCTCCTCTACGCTAATAGTACTGTTTACTGCCTTTACAATCTCTCCTAGTAATTTATTCCTAACTGCCTTGCTAATAGTGCTTCCTTTTATTAGTACTTCCTAGTAATGGCGGGCTAGTATTACCATACCCTCCGTTTAGGCCAAAGGTACCGTTATATTCTGCCCTATAACTCCATAAGCTATAATATTTGCTTAAGTCCCCCTAACTGCTAATCCAGTCCTATAAACAGCCTTTATTACCTTCTTAACCGCCTTCTTAACCGTGGTTTCTACTCTGCTACTAACCGCTTTTATAATCAAGGCCTATAGGCCTCCTGTGTCCGTTCTTGCTTAGGCTATCTCCCCTCCTGTATCTATAGTAATTTATATAAAAGTTCTAATAAAAGCCTATACTTTTATTATTTCTGCCTTTAAAATAACTTTTATTATTAATTCCTTTAATGATTTTATTTTATTCTTTAGTTTTTCCTACACTACTATTACTCTAGAATTCTCTCCTTAATATTATATTTCTTCCTAGGTAGTGCCTTATCCTTTACTAGTTACAAATCCACGCGAAAATTCGTTAATTATTGCACCCCTTATGCCGCTTACTCCCCTTATATAATGCGCTATTACTAGGGGGGGTAATTAATAATAAGGAATCCAATTCTGTGCTTCTTTTTCGTTTTAGGCGTAATACCGCGTCGTATCCGCGGTGTTCCGAGTCTGATTTTCACTATACTATATTTAGTTTGCTTATTATTTGCACCTTAATTAGGTTTATAGTATTAGCTTCTAACTCCTAAACTATCTTTAATATCCCCTAAATTAGGTAAAATATATAACCTACTAGCCTTCCCCCTTTTCTCTAATCTTAGTCCTATTAGAATAAAGCATTTAAATAACCTGCTTATATACCTAGGTAATAGCATAAGTAATAGTTAAAAAGGGATAATATTTCTACTTATTTTATTATTTTTTAAATATCTCCTAGGGGGCTATAAAATACTCTAGGTTCTTATAATTTATAAGGATTATAAACGGCTAGGCTATGCTCCTTAGCTTAGCTAACTATGCCTTTAGGCAGGAAATAATACTAAAAAGCTTCTTATTATAAATTATATAATTCCGCTATATAGCTATTAGCTGTGCTAAGTAATATGCT
The DNA here is from genome assembly GCA_000222935.2 of Aciculosporium take MAFF-241224. Lineage (NCBI taxonomy): Eukaryota > Fungi > Ascomycota > Sordariomycetes > Hypocreales > Clavicipitaceae > Aciculosporium > Aciculosporium take. The sequence continues at coordinate 43,253 of AFQZ01000078.1, forward strand.
ACTAGCCTCTATACTCCCTTTAAATTATATTAAGAGAGGCATCTGCCTATAGCCTTATTAGAGAAGTTAGCCTTTACTTGTGTTTTTAAGTTAGGATTTTATTATATAAAGATTAGGGATAAAATAAAAGTAGCTTTAAGCGCCTAAAATGCCTTTTTATATTTTAAGGACTACTAAAACCTAGTAATCTTTTTAGTAAGGTTAGTTAAAAGGCCTATAAGGTTTAAGAAGTTATTAATAAACTCCTAATAAAAATTTATAAAGCCTAAAAAGCTTTGTACTTTATAAACTATTTGATGGTTTCACAGGGTGCGATTGTTGCAGCAATAACGTGGGGGGGGGGTAATAAAGGTCTGATTTCTATATAGTTATAATTATTTAAAGGGAAAAGAGGGGGATAATACAGAAGTGTAGTATTATGGCCACAGTACTACCCTAGGTTACATAACATAGTAATCCAGCCAATTAGGGCATATATATCGTGCATATAACCTATAATTCCCGGTTACTATTGTGTATCCCTTCCATTCTTAAAACAAGCAATTCTAATACTTGCAAACTCTCTCTTTATTAAAAAAGAAAAATCGCTCTAAAACATGTAAAAAATCTGTAAAAATCAACAAATAAGCAAAAATTAATAATGACACGATATATAAGAAATATTACCTAAATAAATAATTTTTCCCTAGTCTAGAGCATTCTTAAAGTTCCTTAATTAATTGCATTCAGATTTATTGAATTTAAACTCTTTATTACGCGCTTAAGCAGCTTTGGCTTTAACGCTTAATGCCGGTCTCTTTTTAATAATAGAGCAAGAGCGACAATAAGCCTCTGGCTAGCTCTTTAAATCATTAGGGACTATATAAGGATAACCTCTTTCCTATGGTCACTATGGCCTTAAATAATATATCGCGATTTTTTATATAGGGAATTAGTTGCTTTGCCCTTAACCTCATATACCATTTATAAACTAAAGAGTCTCTTGCTTATATGCTTTTAAGGGTTAAATTAAATAAATTTAAATATATTTCTTGCTAGCAGGGCATTATTCTTAGCCTTATTAGAGAGTTTAAATGGTTCTCCAGGCGTGGTTATCTTTCCTTGTGTATAGAGGTTAATTATAAGTTAAAAATCTGCCTTTTTTTTCTCTATAAGGAAAGCTTCTGGTTAAGGGTATTTCTAAGGTCTTCTACGGCCTCTTTATATTAGATTTATAGGGTTATTAGGGGGATTCTCATAAATAATTTCATTGGGGGGAGTCTTGTAAATAATTTCATTAATCTCGGCGTTTTCCTAGTCTGGATTGTTTAGGCATAAGCCTTGCCCTTCTTAGGAGGTTAAAGCTATTCCCGTAGCTTCCTTATTTTAAGCTTAGTTATCCTTATAAGAAGTCTCTGCTTCTAGTAAAGTAATATATAGCTTAACAACTGTAGCTTAAAACTTTATAAGGCCGTGAGGCATCTTAATAATATAAGTCTCTTCTTTTATTAAAAAAAGCTTATATAAGCTAGTTTATTTACCTTTCTTATAATAAACTTATATATTAGAGTTTAAGGGGAGATTATATATTAGCAGGGTTATTAGGCCATTTTAAGTGTTAAGGGCATTGTTAACTTAATGCCTTATAAGGCTGCGCCTTGCTTCGTCCATTGCTTTTTAAAGCATCTTAGCTCTCTAAGCAACTGTAAGGCTTAGGGGAAAGGGAATTATGATTTTTATTATTGTTTCTTTGGTAGGAGGGTTAGGAGGGTTAGGGGGAGGTAAGGTTATCATTAATATTAACGTATTAATAGTGTTGTTTCCTGTTAGGAGCTTTCTATTAGAAAAGAAAACAGAATTATCTATACTAACTAAATTAGTAAGTATATGGTTAATTAGTCTTTATAATCCTTCTTGTGTGTTAATTTCTTAATCTTAAAGAATATCTCGAAGTACTTATCGGACCTTAGGGGTAGTCGTCTTGAAAATATTGGCATTTTATCCTTTAAAGTCTTCTTAATATGTAAACAGAAACCTAGTACCTTACTAGTTACTAGATTTATACTAGTTAATATAGTAGGTAAATTTGTTATAGAGTTCAGAAGTTATAGCTTTTTTAGGGTTAATTTATTTATTAGCTTTGGCCTATTTCTCTGTAAAGTAGTTAGAATACTTTTAGAGTTTTATAAAAAGGGAGTCTTAAATGGGTTAATTAGCTCTAGTAGTGGAAGTTAAAGCCATTTTTAGTGTTTTCTCCGTAATAAACAGCAAAGAAGATACTTTAATTATAAACTAGTAGTAAATTAATAATAAGAGGTAAATTCTATAAAGAAACTTTCTTAATAATTATAAATAAGTAGCAAAAGTTAATAATAATAGAAAAAGTTACTTTTAGGTAGTATAAACAACGGATTCTATGTAATTAAGTGAATAAGTGCATTATATTAAAAGTTTATCTCTTTTGTTAATTCCTAGCCAATCTATAGTTATAATAACCACTAATTAGTAATGGTTTCACAGGGTGCAATTACTACAGCAATAACATAAGGGGGGGGTAATAAAAGTCTGATTTCTATATAGTTGTAATTATCTAAAGGGAAAAGAGGGGGATAATGCAAAAGTATGGTGTTATAGCTATAGTACTGCCCTAGGTCATATAATATAGTAATCCAGCTAATTAGGGCACGCGTATTATGCATATGACCCACAATTCCCGGTCACTATCGTGTATCCCTTCCATCCTCAAGACGAGCGATTCCAACACTATTTAAGGGGACTTTTAATCCTAAATAGCTATAATCTTTTCTAGGTTAGGGTAAATAGCCTTTCTAGCTTTTATAATAAATCTTAGGTATTTTATTTCTATAACTATAAATGTATACTTATTAATATTTAAGTATAGCTTAGTGTATTTTAGTTATTATAAGACCTCTTATACTTTTACTATATAGTTTTTTTTAGAGCCCCTAGTGTAAATAAGGATATTATTTAAATAAGCTATTATAAAGTCTCTTAATATATTTCCTAACGTATTATTAATATATTATTAAAAAGTAGTAGGTACCCCTACTAAACTAAAAGTGTAAACTAGCTACTTAAAGAGTTTAAATTATATCTAGAATACTATTAACTACTTATTCTCTTTAGCAATTTATAGCTTATAAAAAGCTATATAAATATTAAGCTTAGTAAAATATCTTACTCTAGCTAAAAAGTAAAGGGTTTTTTTAGTTAATAAAAGGGGGTACTTATCCTAAGCTATAACCTGATTTAATATTTAATAGTCTATATAGAATTACTAACCTCCTGCCTTCTTAATAAGTAAGACTAAAGCCCTAGCGAATAAAAAGCTCGCTTATATTTAACCTTTATTTATAAGATTTATAATTTTACTTTTATATTTTTAAAAGCTAATCTTAAGGCATATTATATAAGAGAGCCTAAGGAAGCTTAGGGTTTATACTATTAGGGTTTTTTTATAGTTAAATATAATAGTCTGTAGTCTCTTTATATAGTAGTAATATATTTGCCTTTTTCTTATTAAATAAGTCTTTAAAATCCTAGAGCTTTTCTAGTAAGCAGTCTAAAAGCGTTCTAACTAGGTCTGGTTTAGGTATAAAAATGTTGAGTATTAAGGTTATATTTTATAAGCTACTAGCTAAAAACGATATATTTTTTTCTTTTTTTACTACTACTTATTACACTATCCCTATATATACTAAACCTAATACTATAATTATTAGAGTTACTACCTTTTTAGTAAATATTACTTATACGTAAAGGTTTTCTAAAGAACAGACTATGAGTAACTCCTAGGCTATATAAATTATAATATTATATTACTTTAATTATAAAATTCCTAAGATATATAACTAAGTAAGACCTAGGATTATATATACTAAAACTAAAAAACTTTATTTATTTATATTAGTAGTAAACTAGGTAAACCTAGATATTATAATTAAGCCTTAATAGTAGCTATCCTAGCCTTACTTTTTAATAAAAATAGCTATTTAAATTATTTAAGGTTAGGCTAATAGAAATATATAAAACCTTATATTTTATATAAAAGATTTACTTATAGTAGTATAATTATTATACTTACTATTTACTTATATATTAGCAAAGGCTATTTTATTAAATAAAACTAGTAATAAAAAAGAATTAGAGTTTATTTTCTTTTTTATTTATTTATATACCTTTTATAGTAATTATAATAGCTAACTATTATTTTCCTCCCTCTTACTAAGCCTTAAGCTTAAGGGCTATCTTTTTTTAAGTTATCTTTAACTTTAAACCTAACTTAGGGTATAATTATATTAACTATATATATATTAGTCTTTAGAGAATATATCGCCGGCGTCTCCTATCCTCTTCCTGCTCTATATCACACTAATATATTAAAGACTAGCAGCGGCGGAATTAACATTAATATTAGGGTTCTTAGATAATATAAATATTATAGTATATAAAAAAACATTAAAGGAGACTAAAGTATAACTAAAAAGAGCCTAGAAAATATATAAGGAGTAGTTAAAGGAATATAAGCTAAGGTTTAACCTAGGGAAGAGTAAGCTAATATACTTTATAAGGAAAAGGCAGGTAATTATAATAATAATCCAACTTAAAAGAACAATAATATAACTAATACAATTAGTGTAATTCCTAGGGGTTTAGATTCACTAGAAGCTTTATTAGTTAACCTATATAGAGAAGGTAAATACTAAATTATTATAGCAAAAGTTAGCACTTATAGCACTAGCTGTATCTATATAAGAATGCTAACTAAAGTGTACAAGATTCCTTTATATATAGGTAATAAGAAGCATAATAGCTTATAAAGCTAGGATATACTATACCTATAGTAAGTTAGAAGGGGTAGCATAGGGAGTAGTAAAGGTATTTATAAGGGAACAGAATAAATGCTTAAGGCGGGTTACAGGGGCGTATAAGGTAATACTAGTAATACTTTTAAAGATAAAAGCAGTAGTGCTACTAGTAGATTTATATCTTAATTATATTAAGTAATAATTTTACTAAAGACTTAAGGATAGTAGTATAGGTAAGAAGATATAATAGGCATGTAATTTAATAGCAATACAGCTATAATGCTAAGGAAGAGGCTGCTAATATAATTACTATAAGGCGTTTCCTAATGCCCCCCTCCCCTCCCTAGTAGCCTTATAGCTAAATAGGAATTAAAAAGGGAGTGGAAAAAACAGTGGATATAATAAAGGCATAAGGCTTAAGTAAGAAAAGGACAGGTAAAAGTAATAGTAATAAATAAGGAACCTAACTTTAAGAGCATAAAAAAGATAGTAAGGCTTTATAATAGCTTACTAAAGTATAAATCTATGGCCTTAGTATAGCTTTAAATGGAAAAGATAGGGCTAAATGCCTTCCTTTATAATAGATAGGTGCCTAAGGTAATATTACTAATATATTAATACTAGGGAGGAAATAAGGATATCTACTACCTTATCCTGTTATACCTAGAATATAACCATTTAAGGCTGATTCCGGCAGTGCCTATAATAAGAGACCTATAGGAACTTAGGGCAGTGCTTAATAATAAGAAGCTAGTATTAAATATTATAAAGTAGGTGCTCTTAACTAGGTAACTTTAATAGTACAGGTTAGTAGAGGAGCTTTATAAGGCATGGTAGATATATAATATTAAGGCTAAGAAAGGAACTAAAGGTAATAAAAATAATAAAATAAAGGAGGAGGAGCTAGATTAGAAGGGGAGGTGCTTATAGAGGGTTTTTACTAACATACTAACCTTTTATATAAAGCATAACTATACTTTTATTATAGTTCTGGGGGAACTAGCAGATATCTTATACTAATAGTTAAAAATAATAAAGACTTTATATTAAAGGCTTCGCAGGAGCTATATAGAAAAATATAGGTTTTCTCCCTTATCTTAGGGTTTTTCCTATATTAAGAAGTTAGTTAATGAACTAGTTAGTGGCTCTAGCTACCTAGCGTACATAAGTAATAATTAGAGAATATATAGGGAAAAGGTAATATACTTTTAATTAATATTTAGTAACTTTATAGTATAAATACTATTTATTATTATACTAAGATTATATTTCCTTTATTAAAACCTACTTAGTATATATTTTTTACTACTTAAAAGAGAATATAATGCTTATATCTACCGACACAATCAGCGCGATTCCTAGGGGTTTGGATTCACCGGAAGCTTCGTTGGTTAACTAACATAGAGAAGGTAAATGCTAAATTATTATAGCAGAAGTTAGCACTTACAGCGCTAGCTGTGTTTATATAGAAATACCGACTAGAGTGTGCAAGATTCCTTTATATATAGGTAATAAGAAGCATAATAGCCTATAGAGCTAGGATATACCACACCTATAGTAAGCCAGAAGGGGTAGTATAGGGGGTAGTAAAGGCATTTATAAGGGAATAAAACAAATGCTTAAGGCGGATTATAAGGGCATATAAGGTAATACTAGTAACACTCTTAGAGACAGAAGCAGTAGTACTATTAGTAGATTTATACCTTAATTATGTTAAATAATAATTCTACTAAAGACTTAAGGATAGTAGTATAGGTAAGAAGATATAGTAGGCCTGTAATTTAATAGCATTATAGCTATAATACTAAGGAAGAGGCTGCTAATGTAATTACTATAAGGCGTTTCTTAATGCCCCCCCCCCCTCCCTAGCAGCCTTATAGCTAGACAGGAATTAGAAAGGGAGTGGGAAAAACGGTGGATCTGGCAAAGGCATAAGGCTTAGGTAAGAAGAGAACGGGTAAAAGTAATAGTAATAAATAAGGAACTTAACTTTAAGAGTATAAAAAAGATAGTAAAGCTCTATAATAGCCTGCTTAAGTATAAATTTACAGCCCTAGTTTAGCTTTAAATGGAAAAAATAGGGTTAAATGCCTTCCTTTATAATAAATAGGTGCCCAAGGTAACTTCACTAATATGTTAATACTGGGGAGAAAATAAGAATATCTACTACCTTATCCTGTCATGCCTAGAATATAACTATCTAAAACCGATTCTAGTAGTGCCTATAATAAGAGATCCGCAGGAACTTAAGGCAGTGCTTAATAATAAAAAGCTAGCACTAAATATTATAAAGTAGGTGCTTTTAACTAGGTAACTTTAGCAGTACAGGTTAGTAAAGGAGCTTAGTAAGGCATGGCAGATATATAATAATAAGGCTAAGAAAGGGACCAGAGGTAACGGAAATAACAGGATAGAGAAGGAAGAGCCAGACTAGGAGGGAAGGTGCTTATAGGGGGTTTTTACTAACATACTAACCTTTTATATAAAGCATAACTATACTTCTGTTATTATCTATAGTTCCAGGGAACTGGCAGATATCTTATACTAATGGTTAGAAACAATAAAGACTTTATACCAGAGGCTTAGCAGGAGCTATATAGAAGAATATAGGTTTTCTCCCCTATTTTAGGGTTTTTCCTATATTAAGAAGTTAGTTAATGAACTAGTTAGTGGCTCTAGCTACCTAGCGTACATGAATAATAATGCTTATATCTATTTTTTTATATTACCTTCCCTATTTTAGGATATAGCTAATGGGAATCTGGTTATTATATAGTATTAAGCCTTTAAGTATTTTTTAATCTTATAAGATTTAAGATTAAAAGTAATACTTTATAACCTTTTTATTACCTAAAAGTAGTTTATATAAGGAATATTATATCTTATATAGTAGTTTCATATTTTCTTATTTAAAGCTATATATAGTTTAAATAGTTTAATAAATTTTGCTTAATAGTATCCTCTTACTAAGACTAGCTTTTGCTTAAAGCGGACAAAAAAATCATTAAATTTTTCTTTAGTTATTATTTAACCTAATTTAATTTAATAGTAGTATACTCCTTTTAATAAGGATTTAGAAATAAGGTATTAAGATATGCTAAGAACTCCTTTAGGGTATAATTAATAGATTTTCCTACTTTAAAAAAAGGTAAAACCTAAGTCTAAACCTAATTTAATAAGTATTAGTAAATAAAACACTATTTATCTTAATTATTCTTAATAAAGGTACTATTTACCTTAAGTTTATAAGCTAAAAGGCTCTTTTATACTAAATATTTAATTTAGTTTCCCTTATAAGAGTTACTTATATTAATAAGTTTTCTCTTTAGTTTTACCTTTATTAAGGCTACTTACTACCCACCTGCGCTTAAAGTGCCTATATTAATATTATAAGATATAGCTAAAGCAGATGCTATTTATAGCTATTATTTTAGCTTAATAATTTTATTTGCTATATTCTTATTTATTATTTCCTATACTATTACTATATTTTAAAGGTATATTAGCTCTTATATAGCGCTAGTCTTAGCTAGGTTAGCTATAGTATTAGATTATAATATATTTATTATTATTCTGTTTATTATAAGTATAACCTTTATATTATATTTATTAAGGTTTCTAAGGTAGATAAGAAAAGGATAAATAATATATATTATAGTCTTGCTAAAATATAACTATAAAGCTAGTAACTTAAATAAGAATATTATTTATAAAGAAGAAGAAAAAGAAAAGGTTTATTTAATTTTAGTAACCCTGCCTTTATAGTTATATGTGTAACTAGGGCCTAAGCCGCTTGTGTATTGCTTACGTAAAGCCGTCCGCTTTCCGGCTGTGTAGATCCAAACTTTAAGCTCGAATCCATCACATTTAAAGGCATTTTAAGCTCTATAAATATCCTTTCTAGCTACTTTAATTCTTAAAAAGCCTTGCAAATCATATTAGATTTAGCTTCTATAGTTAATAAAGCTATAGTAAAAGCCTTTTTAGACTTTTAGCTTATAGGGCCCTTAGTTAGCTTATAAAGGTATATATAAGTAGATTTAAAAGACCTTTTATCTCCTATAAAATCGCTATTATAAAATCTAAGTAACGTATCTAATATACTGGATTTACTAGCTTTTAATAGGAGACCCTTATAAGATATAGCTAGTTTTTAAGTGCTAGATAAATACCTAAGCAGGCTTTTAGCTGCATTTAGGTGCTTTATATAAGGTACGGCTAGGGCTATTAATAACCACTGTAGGGTAAAAGCTATGTCTGGTTTTATAAGCAGTATAAGGTATATTATAGTACCTATTATGCTCTAGTATAGCTTTATGTCTTTAGCTATAAAAGGCTTTAAAAGCTAGGGATTTAAGACCCCTAGTTACATAGGAATTCTAATAGGTTTACAATCTAGAAGACTAAACCTGTTTAGGGCTTCTGAAATATACTAGGATTAGTGAATTTAGATGATTTTATTCCTTTTATTTTGAAGAATTTAAACCCCTAGGAAGAATTCTGCAGGCCCTTTATCTTTTATAGGATAGGCCTTATATATCTGCTTTTTAAGCTTCTGGATATAGGGTAGATTAGGCCCTATAAGAAGATAATTATTAACATATGTTATAATAAAGGTCTTAGAGTCCTGGTTGTAAAATATAGCTAGGTCTGACACTAGGGGGCTAAATCCAAGGGATTTAAGCACTAAGGTCAGTACTTACTACTACTCTCTAGAGCTTTGCTTTAGACTATATAAGGACTTTCTTAGTATAATTACTTAATTTATAAAAGCCTTATAACCATACTTCTTAGCTATATTAACTAAGGAGGGGTTAGCCTTTATAAATTTAATAAATCCCTTTAGAATTTATATATAGATTAATTCCTTTAGGGTATTATTTAGAAAGGCACTTATAAAATTAACTTATTTAACTTCCTAGTTACGCTAAGCAGCTAGGGCTAGTAAAATCCGCTAGCTAGGGGGAATACTAGTTATAGCAAAGGTTTCTATATAATCTAAACCTTTTATTTATATAAAATCCTTAGCTACTACCCTAGCTTTATACTTTAAAGGATTATTTTCTTTATCCTTTTTAAGCTTTAAAACTAGCCTATTCTTTAGGATTTTTTAACCTCTAGGGACTTGGTTAATACTTATAAAGTTAAAGGTTCTAGACTATAATAGCTGTTTAAATTTGCTATATATAGCTTTAAGCTATTCCTTCTTTTATAGACTTTTTAAGTCTTACTTTTAAGATTTAGGGTCTAGGGTAAGCTGATTATTCTTTAGCTTCTATTAGGCATTATAGTAAATCTCTTTTATTAAGAGTACTATATTAATATTTATTTTGTTTAAATTTTCTTTAGAAGAGGCATCTTCTAAGATATCTGGCTTTAGGACTACAGCTGTTACGTGGTGGTATGGTCACGTAGTCGGTTGGAAGCAACCGTGAAGCTGTCATTAACGTTATTATAAAAGGGTTATTAAACGCACCTATATATACTACTATTAAGTTATATAGTTAAGTGCATTTTGTGTAAGTTGTTGTTATTATTATGTCTTACTAGCTATATAACAAATCCATCCTATATAGGTGGGGATCCGACATTGCGGATTATCCTATAATAAGTGCCCCTCCCTTAAAAATAACTATTTTAGTTATCCTCTAGATTCGTCTAAGCTAGTATTAATATATATAAAGAAAAACTTTTATCTGTAAAAGAAAGTAATTTAATCTATAAAGTATCCTCTCTATATTAGTCCGGTTGCATCTAATCTACCAGAAACGTTGCTTAATAGTAGTAACTAATCTAATAATAACTACTTATAAAATTCAAAGATAAATAAACATCTTAGTCTAAGCGAAAATAAACTATAATAAAAGGAAATTCAATCTAGATAGTATAAACCTGTTAATTACAGTTGGATCTATCCTAGTTATACCTAGTTGTCTACTTCTTAAAGTCCTTGTCTGTGTAAGCCTTGTAATTTATACTATAATCTGTTAATAGAGATGTAGATTACAGAATGTCTTTATTTACTTATATTATTATAGCTATAAGTGGCTTGTTAGAAAGTAACTATTATTACTAGTAATCTCTGGTTATATGCTTTTAGGAGTCGCTATATTATAAGTAATTCTCTTGTCTGTGGTGTTATAGTTATGTTATAATAATGCTACTAACTGTAGACTATAGTAATAACTTATGTAAGAGGATAGAAACAACTTAGGTTAAACTAAAAATAAAAACATTATGCCTTTAAAGACCTAGTAGACTAATAAAAAGAAAGCTATATAAAGGGAAAGAGTTAAGCTATAGAAAAAGAGGCTTTTCTCTTAAATATAAGAGAGGTAGCCTGTGCCCTTCCTTAAGGTGTATTAGATATCTTGAGTTATCCTCTGCTTCTGACCTTATGTTTAAAGGTCCTTTATACGTTTAAACCAGGCATGTTAAAGATTATTCTGTAGAGGTCATTAGGGCATTGTTACTTTTAGGCAAAAGACAGCCACTAGCCATGCTAATTTATCCTTACTAGAGGTAAATTTTCCTATATTTAAGCTATATAACATAGTAACTATAAGGGAAGCAACAGTCCTCTAAATATAACTTTTCCTGTAATTAATCCATCTGCTAAGGTGTCCTTTATAACACAGCTAAATCTTTAATCTAAGCTATACGTTTCGTAATTAGATATTAATTTGCCTAAAGCCACGCAATATTTAGGGACTGCTTTTAATATTAGATGGCATAATATATTAGTAAAATTTTTAGTCCTTATGCTACTATATAAGGGTCTCCTATTTATTTAATATCTTAGCTAATTCCGCGTTCTTAGTAGCAGATTCTATTATTGTTTTCTGCCTTTTTATAGTGCTACTAATATTCCACCTATTTTTAGAAGGCGTCTTTTATTTTGCCTTTTTTAGTAATAACTTAATTAAGCTTATGTTTAATATAGTTGCCTTTATTACTCTTATGGCTAACCTTATTCTTTTATTAGCTAGTAAATTTAATTTAACCAGGCTAGTTAGCTTCTTACTTACTATAGGTAAGGTTGTCTTTCTAGCCATGAATTCTAGTAAAGGCGTTTAAGGAGTAGGCCTAGTGGTCTTAATATTTCTAGCCTTATCCTCTAGTACTGCTACTCTAACTAAGGTCCTTGTAATATGCCTATTAATAATCTTAAGACTAGCTTTTATTATACTAAAAGACTTTTTATAGGCCTTAATATTCCCTTTAAGCATATTAGTTCTGTCTTTAAGTTTACTAAATTATATATTAGTAGCTTAGTCTACTAACCTTAACTCTATCTTCTTTAGAATAGTCTTTTTAACTACTGCTTTACTTATTAGCCTATATTATTTAGCTAAACCTTAGATTAAATTCCTTTAGTCTGCTAGTTCCTTCCTTAGTATGTTAGTATCCTATTAAGTGATTGCGGTTTTATGCTCTTTACTAGCATTAATAATTATCTGTTAAAAGCCTATGCTTAAGAGATTAACTTATCCTATAGTAGCTAAGGCCCTAGCTATAAAGCTATTAATGCCTCCTAACTTATTACAGTATTTAGCTATAAGCACTTTCTCTTTTAATAGTAATTCTAGTTACTACTCTCTAGATCTAGCTTAGTTATCTATTTATCTGCTATTAAGGAATTATGCTACTGCCTGCTTAATATAAAGTTTAATATTCTAGATAACTAGGGTATTAGCTAGGCACTTAGTTTTCTTCTGCCTATTGTCATTAGCTGCTAGAATTAATTCCTTTATAAGGAAAATCTATTACACTACTCTAATTTATAGTATATATATAAGGTCTGTCTTTATAATAAAAAATCCGTTTCTATTAATTTACACTCCCTAGGCTGTAAAATCTTTAGAGCAGGTATAAATAGTGTCTATTACACTTTATATGCTATCTCTAGCCTAATATTACTATATACTAAAAGGCTTTAGTCTTACGTCTCCTCCTATAAATAATATTATCTCTTAGTACTAATAGCATTTATTTATATAACTAAAACAGCAAATTAGCTTACTAAAGTCTAGTTTCTTTAGTCTATCCTGTATTTTCTATATAGTTATAAGAGGATCGTAACTTAAACCACTAGTAAGGATCCCTTTAGTTATAAGGGCATTAGTAATTATCTTGCCCTTTTTTATGCTTTAAAGGCACTTTACTGCTATTTATCCTCTAGGGCTAAGCATCTCTCTAGATATATTAATATTAGAAATGTTATTCTTATAGTCTATATTTACTCTAAAGTCCTTATTCTTATCTTTAGCTATAGTCTTTATATAGCATTAATAGGCAGTTATTAGGTTAGTATATGCCTTTTCCCTTTGCTTATCTTCTTACTAAGCCTTAGCTATCTGGTTATAAAGAATAGAAATAGTATCCCTAGCTACTCTTATTATATTCCCTTTTAAAGATAGCTTTACTAACTTAGTCCTTATTATTTGCTTTTCCCTATAAAATAGTAAAAACTTAACTAAGATATTAGGATTAAAATCCTTTATATAAAACTTAACCTCTGTGCTTCTTATAATATATATTAGAATTATCTAAGAAAGGGTACTAATAGTTAAAAAATAAAATGAAATAAAAGAAAAACTTAAAGTATATAATGGTTAAAAGCAAGAATAAAAGGTTATAAAATAAAGAAAAACAGGAAAATCTATAGTATTAAAAAGTGTAAATAAGGGGTTAAGTAAAAAGTAAAGTAAAATTATAAGTAGTATTATAGGAAAAATAGGGTCACGTATTTCTAACTATAGTGATCACATAGGGTCCTGTAGGATGTTAGATCCTGCTAACCTTAAGGCATTATTAGTACTCCTGCCTTATAAGCCCCTTCTTCTTATACTCCTTATTTTAGTTAATTAAATGCTCCTTTAGATATTTATTTATTAACTCTAATATATTTATCTTTATCTTGCTTTTATTAATTTACTAATTATCTTTAGTAGTATATCCTTTCTATCTTATAAGGTAAGCTATCTTAAGGCTTTATCCCTTAGTATAGTAAATTTTTACCTTATATAAGATAATCGGCTTAATCTCTTAGTAATTAGCTTTACTACTCCTTTTTAAATTAATTAGTAGAGAGGGTGTTTCCTCTCTACTAAAGGGATCTTTACCTTAGTGCGGTTTCTATATATATAATTAATACTACTAAATATACCCTTAAGGTTAATAAAAATTTAAGTTAGTATAATAATAGATTTACCTTTTTAAGAACCTTATATAGACCTGCTCTTTATAGTAATTATTTCTTCTTTAGCTTTTCTAAAAGCTAGTATCCTTTATGTAGTAATAAGTATACCATGTCTTTAATGTTAATGTTTACTAGGTTATGTTAGGAATTATATTTAATTTTAGATAGTATAGTAGTTGTAGTTATTATAAGTTAAGCCTTTCTTTAATAAAGCTTATAAAGTGCCTCTAAGTCCTCTTCCCCTAGCTATAAGTTAGAAATCGCTTGCTTTAGAAGAAGATTAATAAGGTTTAGCGATTTAAGCCTATATAATAACTTATTAGGCAACCGGTTAATCGCTATAGCTACTGTATTATTAAGATAATGCTATAAAGCTAGAAGTATTAATACTTATAGTACTATTAGATTTATTACAGTATAATAGTAAATAGCTATTATTACTATCTAATTCTTCTGTTTAGTAGCTCTATCTATCTGCAGGTAGTAGGCAGTTGCTATTAGGAATTTAACTCCTAGCTTAGTAAATATTACCTGCTAAACCTTAGAAATGAATTTAGGGTCCCTATTACTAACTATTTACCTTAGTAGTCCTTAGTCTATAATATATAGAGCTTAAAGAAATAGTTCTGCCTATATGGATACTAGATATATTATATTCCCTAGGATTAAGAGGGTTCTCTTACTAAATAAATAGTTTCCTAGGCAAAGGGAATTATACTTTAAGTATCCTTCTATAGCCTATATAGTATTTGCTAAGTCCACCTCTAGTATATTAGTAATAAAGTCCAGAGAAATTATGTAAAATAGCATTAGTTTTAACTATAAAGGTCTTATTTTTCTAGTTACTCTATCCCTTAAAATAGAGTTCTCTTAATAAGTTATGTAATATACTGTGTACTCCTGGATTTACTTAGATATCTTTAGAAAATAAACGCTATATAGACCTTCTATTATTCTGCTAATTCCAAAGTAGTAATAGTTATTATGCGCAGTTCTTATTATAGTTCTAATACAGCTGCTTAGAATGTATAGTTATCTAAGCCCTTTTCTATCCTTATAATAAAGTAGGCCCTTATTTATAAGGTCCTAGCTATAGAGTAGAATATAGGGTTAGTTTTATCCTTGTTTTAGCTGCTTCTACTGGAAATCCTAAATGCTCTTAATTATCTAATAATATTACGGGTTAAATTTATACTCTACTAATATCTCCTTCTTTAGTAAGTTATCTATTATAGCCACTGCCTGATAGTTTTAATAAAAATACACATAGGTATTTAATTTGTTATACATACTATGGTTTATAGCCTTATAGTAGCTAACCTTTACTAGAAGTTATAACAAGGCATTAGGTATAATATTAAGGATTCCTAGCATATAGGTTACTTATAATTCAAACTGCAACAGATAATTCGCCACCTTAGCTAATTTTAGGTTAGCCTTATTAAGGTCTATTATAGCTAAAAAGGTGTGTTTAATAATTCCTTTAGTAGGTATATAGTTAGTTAGAATATTAACTAAATAACAGTTAGATTAAGCTATTTTTTATAGTTTCTGTATTGCTTATGTAATTATAGCTACCTCTGCCTTAGTCGATCTATACTGCTTCTTAGCTATAGATATTAAATAAAAGAGGAAAAGGATTAGGCAAAGTTTTACAGCTATAATATCCTTACTAGGTATGCTTTTTCTATTTTACTCCTTATATAGTTAGAAAGTATATAGACTAAAACCTTCCTTATAAGAATTAATCTTAAAGAATAATAGTTACTTTAAATTATAGTGTTATAGTAGTATTTTCTTATAAAGTATAGTCTTTAGTACTTTAAAGGCTACTTTCTTATTTTTTATAAGAATAAAGGATTTTTCCTATGCCTTTCTCTTATATACCTGCTTTAAAGCTCCTACTAGTAACTCATTATGTTTATAAAGTTTACATATAAGTGCTGTTTTTTAGGTCTATAGTAGTTAGATCTGCAAGTTAAACTAAGGGATTCCTGCTCTTAGGAATCCTGCTATTCTAATAAAGGTTTCTAAAGTTAATAAATTATAAGGAATTTCTATTTACTAAAATGACTTAATCCTGTTATTTATATTAATAATTCCGTTAGTATTAACTATAAAGCTAAGAAGTTAAATTAAGTAATATTTAATAAAAGACTTAGTTGCTATAATATATACCTTGTTTTTCTCTAGGACTTTTAAGACTATCTTAAGGTGTTTAAGATGATCCTTAAGGGTGTTAGAAAAAACAATAATGTTATTAATATAAATATAAATAAAACTTTAGTACAGTTAGAAAATATAATCCATGAATTGTTATGCAAAAGCCAGAGAATTCTTATACCCTATTAATGTAACTTATAATGCTTCTAGCCCTCTTTTAGAGATTACTACTATATGATTCTAGTGTTTCTCTTATACTAGGAGCTAGTAAAAAAAACCTATTACATTAAAAATCAATTTCCACTCTTTACTACAAGTATTCTATATAATATTACCTTAGTCTAGTAATAGATATATATCTAGTATAGTGATATTGTTAAGAGGTCTAGTATTTATAATAACTTAACCTTTCTTAGTCTTCTCTATATTTCTCTAAATAATAAAACCAGGGCAGGCTATAGGTACTAGCTTTATTAACTAAAATATCCTGCCTGCTAGGTATATAGCATTATAAACTTTAGTAAATTTCTCCTAGTCTCTACGCCTAAGAGGGTACTTCCTTACTAGCTTAACCTAGTTCTACTAGCTATTAATAAAGTTAACTCTTATCTTATCTTCTTCTAGCATTAGTACTACTCCTGTTACGGGATAATCCGCGATGTCGGATCCCCACCAATATAGGACGGATTTGTCATACAGCTAGTAAGACTTAAAAGAAAAATAACAACAACTTATACAAAATGCACTTAACTATATGACTTAATAGTAGTATATATAGGTGCGTTTAATAACCCCTTTATAATAATATTAATAACAGCTTTATAGTTGCTTCTAACTAACTACATAATAATACCACTACGTAATAACTAGTAGCAATTGCTTATATCCTTTATGTAAGGTTTTAACTAAAAATTAAGGACTTGCTGCTTTTAGTTAGTAAGATGTATTAAGTTAAATTACTAGATTACTAGGTCCTAACCAGTAAGGCTGTAATAGCTAAAGAGTTAGGGTTACTATTATTAATAAGTAAGGTAGTGTACTAAAACGTTAGATTTACTACCTATAGTAAGGCTATAAGCTAAGAAGTAAGAAGGATTTAACAGAACTAATGTCTAAATTAATAAGTTAGTGCTAGGAATTAGACAACCACTAACCACTCACTATAACAATTACTAAGGGAGAGCTTTATTATATTTATAAGCTTTATAAATACCTTAAGCAAAATCCTAACCCTCTTAGTTCTAGAGGAAGACTAGTAACTACTAATAACAAGGTTAAGGACCTTTCCTGCCTAGGAAGTTATAAATTCCATAAAGGAAAGATTTACTAGACCTTAAAACCGCTATAACTAGTTAACCTAGTCCCTATACATTACTTATAATTTAGAGAAGAGCTGATTTTAGCACGATAAACACTAAAAAAGGCCAAGAAGGAAGGGCTTCTTAAACTATTAGTAACTAAACCTAAGGTAACATTATTAAGGATTAAAACCACCCTGCCTAGGACTGCACCTCTTATAGAACCAAAGACTTTAACAGCTATAATACCTCTTAAAGAGCCAGAAACCTTGCTCATTATTACACCTATTAAAAAACCAGAGGCTTCTTAACTTATAAAATTATTAAGCGTTAGGGATATTATTTTAACTATAGTTTCTAGTCCTAAGCCAGATAATAACCCTAAGGAGACCTTAGGAGGCAATAAAACACAAAAAACAGCTTTATTTAGCAGGAGACAACAGAAACAACTAGCTATTATTATACAACTTATATTACTACTAAAGCAGACTCTAGCATTAAGCAAAGAATCCTTAGAAAGCAACAAGTTAGTTTACTTTAAGTCCTTTACCTACCTAGACTTTTAGGACAATAAAAACCATAAAGAGACAAGGAACTATAATATATTAATATGCACAGGAGTGTTCGTAATACCTAAAGATTTAACTAATATAAATAAGATAATAAATAACACTATGTAAGGGGTAGGAGGTCCTCTAATAACAGAAAATCTTATTATACCTAAAAGAGAGAAAGAGTAGTTAGCTAGAAAGTTATAATCTCCTAAGGACCTATAACCCCTTAGAACTAGTAAGGGGAGACAAGTATACTAGGAATCAACAGATACTAAGGAAGCGTTTAACATTACAGTAGGGCACAAGCTAAAACCCAAAACCAAGAACACTATTAGTAAAACCTTAGCTTATAAAATCCTATAAAGCATTAAAGGAGCAGCTAAAACATAGGAGGAAGTGTGCAAAGTAATAAGAGTAATACAGAAGTCATAGAGATAAATCAAAGAAAACCTTGCTTACCCTATAGAAACCGACTTCTAACAACGGATAATAGAAACCTAAGATAATATCTTAAACACTCTAGTCGGCCTTACTTTACAAATAAGGAAGTTAAACTAAATTATAATAGCCTTTATAGACTAGATGTAAGCAGATCGCCAGGACTAGTAGTTAAACATAGCGCTAATTACATAAGAACCGTTTAAAGCAATAATAATAGGAAATAATATAACTTAGCAGCTAAACCTACAGCAGACCAGACCTACCCTACTAGAGCAAATTAGTTAGAACTCTAGTTAGTAAAGGGGTAAAACAACAGGTATAATACCTAAGCTAACAAGGTCTTAAGACTATTTAATTAAGATAAGCAACTTAAGAAAAGCAATAGGGCTTATATAAGGACACGCTAGCGTAAGTAAATCTTACTAACTAAAAGTAATAGACCTCTTACTATATAATTAGGATTTACCTAAATTACAATAGGAGTTCGGATATATAAGTTAATACAATAACACTAGGACCTCTTTTAACTTACCTTGTGTAGTTTTAGTTTATAATTAACGGTTTCCCCCTGTAAAGAGACATAAGTCTTTATAATAAGCAGGATTTCTACAGCACTAACCAACCGCTAGACAAGAAGGCGCTTTATTAAATCCTTAAGTAATAACATTAGCACCCTAATAAGGTTTTCCCCCTAGAGACGCACAAACCTTTAGTCTACTAAACATCAGATAAGAAGGCACTTCTCTAAATTCTTAAGTAATAACATTGGCACCTTAACTAGGTTTTCTATTAGGGAATATGCAAAATTATGCCCTACTAATAATAAAATACTAGTAGTAAAGATAAAACTCTAAGGAGCATAAAGGTTATAAACAGAGGGAGACATACTACACTAGCGCTTAATAATACTAATACTCCTAGACACCACTATATCTACCTACATAATAAGGTAATAGATATATAAAAGGACCTTCCAGAAACAGAAAATAGGATAACATATAAATCCACCTCTAACTTTTCTATAATAAGGAAGTAAATACAGCTACAGAGCAGATAGTTACAGTAATAAAGCAGGTGGTTATAAAGATAATTATTGCTATACTAAAGAGCCTTATAATAACCAGCTAAGCCAAACACCAGGATACTAAGAATAGAATACCTTCTAACTAGGACATGATTTAGGATAGAATTCTAAGCCTAAAAGGGCTTTTAAAGAGAAAGGGTTAGTAAGTTTAACTTAGAAAATCTAGGACATTAGACTTTTAGACCTAAAACCAGATATAGTAGACATAGGTAATAAATTTATCTTATATAAAGAAAAAACCGCTGTTTTTTCAGACTCTAAGCTTTAGATTTAGGCAGTAAAAGAGCACCTATTTAGAGCACTACTAAACCGGAAAGAGGTGTTACTTTATAATATCTAGCAACTATTCCGTAAAGAAGCAATAACCTAGTACTAACAGTACTTAAATAAATCTAAAAAGGATCGGATTTTTACTAGCATTAATAGTATTATTAAGATAGTATAAGAAGAATTCTATATAAGGACAGAGAATGCAGTAATAAAGCTTAAGCAGGCTAAATATACCTAAAAAGATATTATAAATAGTGTCTTTATTTAGGACTTTATAGCTTAAATCTTTTAGTATGCCAGAGTAAATAAAGAGATAATAGATCTATAGCTTCTAGTATGCTTTAGAATAAAATTATATCCTAAGCTAAAGAAGCTATGCCCGGATCCTACTAAGGGCATAAAGCATAATAAATACCTTAATATAGTAGATAGAAAACGCCGTGATTTATGTTAAGAAATAAAGGAGTAATAGAAGTCCTATTACTAGGAAAAGACTAAAGGAACAGTAAAAGACTACCTCTATAATAATAAATCCTTAGACTTAAATAAATCTAAGGGTAAAAGAGTAAAGGCCCACTAGAATTATTATTATAAGAATTATAACCAGAGGAGAGGAAACCGTTTTTAATAGAACAACTTTTAGTAATAATATCCCTATTATATATATATTAAAGAGAGATTAAGCGGCCTAAGGGATTATAATTAAGGAGACTAAAGAAGGCTGCTAGTCCTATACTAAAAATAGGTTTGTTAGAATAAACCACAGTAGGACTAGAATTAACCTTAAAGGTCCTAGTAGTATAATAATAACAGACCATACTAACTAAAAGTCAGAAAAAAGAACCTTATAAAGAAGTAAGCAGACTCTTAAACTAAGGAAGGCAGGGCTTATAGCTAAGAAGATAAATCTTAGGGAGATAACAGAGGAAAAAAAAGATTCTTAAAAAAAGAAGATTATAGAGGGAATTAATCTAGAAAGCAATAAAACCTTTACTAAGGGGATTAATTCTGCCTAAAATAATTTAGGTAATAGGAGCGTTTAAACCAGGAACCCTATAAAGTTATGGTTCTAAATAACAATCCTAATACTAAAAAGCAGGAGCAGCATCTAGCAGACTCTGGATACTATTTACCTAGAAAAGGAAGTCTATTAAAGGACAATAAATATAACAAGTCTAACTTTATAAATATATACTTTACTACAGAAGGTAGCAAAGCACACCTAATGTTTAACTATAACTCTAAAGGAGGGGAGGTTAAATCTAATTTTATTAGCGCTTTTTATATAATAAAGGAGGGAGACTTAGACTAGGAGAATCCTACCTCTTTAACCGTAGAAACTAGCAAAATAAAGGATTTTAATAAAAGAAAGCAGGAAGAGCCTAAGAAAAAGAAGGAAATTATTAAAGCTTTTACAACTAAAGTTAACATTATACAAAACACTGTGACTTAGAGTTTAAATAAGCTAATTTCAACAGAAGGTCTATAAGAAGACTAGGTAATTAAGGCAGTATCCAGACCATAGGAGATTAATATTAAAGAAAGGAAGCAAATAAACACCTTTCTTAAAATGCTAATTCGATTTTATAACAAGGGACCCGACTATATAATCTGTGTAAACACCGGAACATTATCGATTCTAGCTAATAAATAGTGGCTTTAGTAACATAGGACAAATATAAAGTAGGAAAAGCAAGACCCGAAACTAGTAACGGGAGTAGCTTTGGCCTTTGTTATTATAGAAAGGACTACCTTTAACTTCTATATTCCAGGAATTATAAGAGGAAAAAACATCTAAGGTCACTTTACAGTAACCACAGATGTCATGCCAAATCTAGGACTAAAATTGTTAATTGGCACAAGTTTCCTCTATAGCTTTAGAGTAAAAATCAATTTTATTAATCTAAGGTTGGTTTTTAGGTTAGTGCATAACATAATAGTACTAGGACGGATGTTCTAAGACACTTACTATATGCTAGCTTAATGGGTAATAGTAGCATATAATATTGTAATTCTACTAAATTTAATATATTAGGTGCTAGTAATATAGAAGGATCTCCCTAGCAGAGAGGAGACTAGTGTTTACCATGTTATATTATCTAATTCTGTCTTCCTAGATAACATTCTTAACTAGGGAGATAAGAAAAGAATACTAGCAGTAAATAACTCTAATAAGGCTATGTGGATCAAGCAGAATAGCAAAGTAGGTTAACTTAAGGCAGCTATAAGCCTTGATTCAAATTTCGCTATTCCGGACGTCCACTAGTATACAGCATTTTTTAGTAAAGACATTAAGACAGAAAAAACAAAAGAGAGTCCGGAAAAATTTAATAACAACCTGGATCCTAAAGTCCTCAACAGAGGTATTCTATTATATAGAGTATCTTGCCTAAAGGATATACCTTTCGTTAAAAATAAGTTTAAAGTGCAAATTACTAACATTAATCTAGAAGCAGCCACTAAGTTACAGGATCTAACCAATAAGTACAACATTTATTACAACAAAGAAGTAGTACTAATACCAGAAGAAGACAAGATAAAAATTAACTTTATTAACGGCTGGCAGAACCAGGTTAAGCTAGCAAGGAAGTACCCTTTTAGGCACAGAGACTAGGAGAAATTTACTAAAGTCTATAATGCCATATACCTGGCAGGCAGGATGTTTTAGTTAATAAAGCCAGCACCTATAGCCTGCCCTAGTTTTATTATTTAAAGAGATATAAAGAAGACAAAGAAAGGTTAAGTTATTATAAATGCCAGACCCCTTAATAACATTACTATGCTAGATATATATCCGTTGCCAGACCAGGGCAACATTATGCAGAATACTCACAGTAAGGAGTAGAAATCGATTTTTAATGCAATAGGTTTTTTCTACTAGCTTCTAGTACAAGAGGAACACCAGAATCATATGGTGGTAATCTCTAAAAGAGGGCTAGAAGCATTGCAAGTCGTGTTAATAGGGTATAAGAATTCGCCAGCTTTCGTATAATGATTTATGGATTACATTTTCCGACTATACTGAAGTTTTATTCGTATTTATATTAACAATATTATCGTTTTCTCTGACACCCTTAAGGATTATCTTAAATACCTTAAGATAATCTTAAAAGTCCTAGAGGAAAATAAGGTATACATTACAGCAACTAAGTCTTTTATTAGATATTATTTAATCCAACTTCTTAGATTTATAGTTAAAGCTAACAGAATTATTAATACAAACAACAGGATTAAGTCGTTCTAGTAAATAGAAATTCCTTACAACTTGTTAACCTTAGAAACCTTTATCAGCATAGCAGGATTCTTAAGAGCAGAAATCCCTTAGTTTAAGTTACAAATCTAACTACTATAGACCTAAAAAACAGCACTTGTGCGTGAACTTTATAAATACAACGAGTTACTAGTAAGAGCCTTAAAGCAGATGTACAAGAGAAAGGCATAAGAAAAATCCTTTATCCCTACGAAAGACAAAAAAGCAGCCTTTAAAGCACTAAAGACTATGCTTTATAAGAAAATACTACTATGGCACCATAATATAAAGCAACTATTATTCTTTAAGATTAACACTTATAAGGAGGGTTTTAGTCTGTATGCTTTCTAACTACATAAGGAGTAGGATAGAAAAAGCATACCTAGTAAGGATATTATAGTTATAAAACTTCACTTAATCCTTTTCCTCTCTTGTCTAATATCTACAGCTAAGAAGCAGTATAAATTAACTAAGGCAAAGGTAGCTGCAATTGCTTAGGCAATGCGGAAACTGCAAAAAATAGCTTAATCTAACCGTTATCTAGTTAACATCCTAACTAACTATATACCTGCTAAAGGTATTATTAAACATACCTCTTTAGCCATAATAAACCTTAATAAGGCTAACCTAAAATTAGCTAAGGTAGCGAATTATCTGTTACAGTTTAAATTACAAGTAACCTATATGCCAGGAATTCTTAACGTTATACCCAATGCCTTATTATGACTTCTAGTAGATATCAGCTACTAAGAGGCGGTAAACTATAGTATATATAACGAATTAGACGCCTGTGTATACTTCTGTTAGAATTATTAGGTAGTGGCTATAATGGATAACTTGTTAAAAAAGGAGATATTAGCAGGGTATAAATTTAACCCGTGATATTATTAGATAATTAAGAGCATTAAGGATTTCCAGCAGAAGCAGCTAAAGCAAGGACAGAACGAACTGCAAATTCTACTTTATAGCTGGGACCTTATGGATAAGGGCCTACTCTATTATAAGAATAAAGAAGAGCTTAGATAACTATATATTCCAAGCAGCTATATTAAAACCATGCTAAGAACCACACATAATAACCATTATTACTTTAGAATTAGCAGAATAATAAAAGGTCTATGTAGCGTTTATTTTCCAAAGGTGTCCAAGTAAATCCAGGAGTATACAGCATATTATATAACTTATTAGAAGAACTCTGTCTTAAGGGATAGAGTAACCAGAGAAATAAAACCTCTATAGTTAAAACTAATGCCTTTTTACACGATTTCTCTGGACTTTATTACTAATATGCCGGAGGTAAACTCAGTAAACACTATATAGGCTATAGAAGGATACTTAAAGTATAATTCCCTTTACCTAGTAAACTGTCTATTTAGTAAGAGAACCCTCTTAATCCCCGGGAATATAACGTATTTAGCATCTATATAAGCAGAACTGCTTTTTTAAGCTTTATACATTATAGACTAAGGACTACTATAGTAAATAGTTAGTAATAGGGATCTTAAATTCATTTCTAAGGTTTAGCAGGCTATATTCACTAAGCTAGGAGTCAAATTCCTAATAGCAACTGCCTACCACCTGCAGACAGATAGAGTAGCTAAACAGAAGAATTAAATAGTAATTATAGCTATTTACTATTATACTACAACAAATTTAACGGTACTATGGGTATTAATCCTTCTAGAGTTATAGCACTATCTTAATAACATAGTGGCTATAGCTATTAACCGGTTGCCTAACAAGTTATTATATAGGCTTAAACTGCTAGACCTTATTAACCTTCTTCTAGAGCAAGTAATTTCTAATATACAGCTGGGGAAAGAGGACTTAGAGGCACTTTGTAAGCTCTATTAAAAAGAGGCTTAACTTATAATAACTACTATTACTGCCCTATTTAAAATTAGATATAACTCCTAACATAACCTAGTGGATATTAACATTAGAGATATGGTATACTTATAACTATATAAAGGATACTAGCTTCTAGGAAAGCTAAAGAAGAAATAGTTACTACAGAGAGCAGGACTATATAAGGTTCTTAAAAAGGTGAACCCTTTATTGTACTAACTTAAATTTCTATTAAACTTAAGGGTGTATTTAGTAGTGTTAATTATATATATATAGAAACCGCACTAAGGCAGAGATCCCTTTAGCAGGGAGGAAACACCCTCTCTACTAATTAATCTAAAAGGGAGCGGTAAAGCTAATTACTAGGAAATTAAGCGGATTATCTTATATAAGGTAAAAATCTACTGTACTAAGGGATAAAGCCCTAAGGTAGCTTACCTTATAAGATAAAAAGGATATACCGCTAAAGATAACTAGTGAATTAATAAAAGCAAGATAAAGGTAAACACATTAGAGTTAATAAATGAATATCTAAGGGAGCATCTAATTAACTAGGATAAGGAGTATAGGAAGAAGGGGCTTATAAGGCAGGAGTACTAACAATGCCTTAAGGTTAGCAGGATCTAACATCCTGCAGGACCCTACGTGATCACTACAGGTGGAAACACATAACCCCATTTTCCTATAATACTACTTATAATTTCACTTTACTTTTTACTTAACCCCTTATTTGCACTTTCTAATACGCTAGAATTCCCTGTTTTTCTTCATTTTTCAACCTTCTATTTTTGCTTTTAATTATTATGCACTTCAAGTCTTTCTTTTATTTTATTTTATTTTTTACTTTTATTGCCCTTTCTTAGATAATTCCGACATATATTACAAGAGACGCAAAGGATAAGTTCTATATAAAGGATTTTAATTCTAATATTTTAGTTAAGTTTTTGCCATCTTATAGGGAAAAGTAAAGAATAATAACTAAGTTAGTAAAGCTATCTCCTAAAGGGAACTGGGTAAGAGTAGCTAAGGATACTAATTCTGCTCTTTATAACCAGATAGCTAAGGCTTAGTAAGAAGATAAGCAGAGGGAAAAGGCATATACTGACCTAATAACTACCTATTAATGCTATATAAAGACTATAGCTAAGGATAAGAATAAGGACTTTAAAGCAGATATAAACTATAAGAATAATGTTTTTAATATTAATATATTTAGAGATATGCTTAGCCCTAGAGGCCAGGTAGTAGTAAAGCGCCTTTAGAATATAAAAAAGGGCAAGATAATTACTAATACCCCTATAACTAAAGGGATCCCTGCTAGTAGTCTAAGTTAAGATCCTCCTATAACTATATAGGAAACAAAGGACAGACTAAAGGAACTGGACTTTAGTAAGCTAATTTACTGTTTTAGTTATATAAATAAATACTATTAGCACTAGGAGACAGAGTTATCTACAGGAGGTAACGCAGGACTAGAGCCTTTTAGAATATAGTAACATTAGGCTGGAGATAGCATATAAAGCATAATAAACGCTATCTATACCTGCTCTAAAGATTTTGCAGCCTAAGGGGTATAAATTAATAGAAACGGATTCTCTATTATAAAGATAGACCCCATATATGCACTATAAATTAGAGTAGTATAACAGATTTTCCTTATTAAGGAATCGATTCTAGTGGCTAATAATAATAGGCAGAAAAAAACCAAATGCCTGGCCGATACCCTAGTTATCCAGAATATTAAACTTTGCATTAAGCAGGCAGTAGTACGATTTCTTAATAGCAGATGGATAAATAACTAAGCTAGATCCAGAGAGTAGTAACTAGAATTACTATTAAAAGAGAAAGTACTTACGGCCAGATACTATAATAAGTTAGGAGGCATTAACAGCTTTATAGCTAGGGCACTTACTACTATAGGATAAGTCAATCTCTTAAGCATGGGTTTTTAATAAGGGATTATTAACGCTAGCAAAAAGCATAAAACCACAACTACTTAACAGAATACTAACGCACTAAGAAAGGAACTAGCAGACCAGAGGAATCTAATCTAAGGTTTAGCTAAATAATATAGGCTAATAAGCAAAGCAGCAGCTAGAAAGACTATTTTAAAAGAGATAGAGTTAAGGCTAGCAGACTAAGCCACTAACATATAATTTAGCAAACTTAAAGATAGAACTAACACACTTAAAGGGGATATTAAGGCCTATAAGGAGTCTTTTAGTGCAGTAAAAGCTAGTCTTAAGATTATTAACAGGCATATTATAAGGACCTTAGCTAGAATAGTAGCACTAGAGGATAAGGCCAGGAACATTAAGACTGCCAGGCCTACTCCTCAAACGCCTCTGCCAGAATCCACAGCTAAAAAGACAACCTTACCCATAGTAAGTAAGAAGCTAACTAGCCTAGTTAAACTAAATTCACTAACTAGTAAAAGAACAAGGTTAGCTATAAGAGTAATAAAGGCAACTATATTAAACACAAGCTCATTTAAGTTGTTACTAAAAAAGGCAAAGCAAAAGACACCTTCCAAAAATGAGCGCAATATTAACAGTGCTATAAAAAGGCAGAAAACAATAATAGAATCCGCGACTAAGAACGCAGAATTAGCTAAAACATTAGACAAATAAAAGACCCTCATATAATAGCATAAGGACTAAAATTTTAGCTAATATATCACGCCGTCTAACGTCGGAAGCAGTCCCTAAAAATCACATGGCTTTAGGCAGATTACTATTTAATTACAAAGCGTATAGCTTGGATCAAAGGTTTGGCTATGTTGTAAAGGGCATTGTAGTAAATAGATTAATTACAGAAAAAGTTGTATTTAGAGGACTATTGCTTTCCTTATAGTTACTATACTATGTAGTTTAGACATAGGAAAATTTTACCTCTAGTAAGGATAAGATAGCATAGCTAGTGGCTGTCTTCTGCCTAAAAGTAATAATACCCTAATAACCTCCACAGAACCACCTTTAATATGCCTGGCTTAAACGCACAAAGGACCTTTATATATAAAGTTAAAAGCAGAGAATAACTTAAGATATCTAATACACCTTAAGGAAGGGCACAGGCTACCTCTCCTACTTCTAAAAGGAAAGCCTCTCTTCCTATAGCCTAACTCTTTCCCCTTTATATAGCTTCCCTTTATTAGTCCACTAAGTCTTTAGAGGTATAATGTTTTTATTTTTAGTTTAACCTAAGTCTTTTCTATCCTCTCACACAAGTTATCGCTATAGTTAATAGTTAGTAGCATTATTATAATACAACTACAACACCCTGGACAAAAGAATTACTTATAATATAGCAACTCCTAAAAGCATATAACTAGAGGTTGCTAGCAATATAGTTACTCTCTAACGAGTCACTTATAGCTATAATAACACAAGTAGATAGAGACATTCTACAATCTACATCTCTATTAACAGTTTATAGTATAAATTCACAAGGCTTATACAGATAAGGACTTTAAGAAGTAGACATCCAGGTATAACTAGGACAGATCTAACTATAGTTAATAGGTTTATACTACCTAAATTAAATTTCCTTTTATTATAGTTTATTTCGCTTAGACCGAGATATTTATTTATCTTTAAATTTTATAAGTAGTTATTATTAGATTATTTACTGCTATTTAAGCAATGTTTCCAGCAGATTAGATGTAACCAGACTAATATAGGAAGGATATATTACAGATTAAATTGCTTTCTTTTATAAATAAAAGTTTTTCTTTATATATATTAACACTAGCTTAGATAGATCTTGAGGACAACCAGGACAGTTATCTTTAAGGGAGGGGCACTTGTTACAGGATAATCCATAATGTTAAATCCCTACCTATATAGAACGGATTTATCATACAGCTAGTAAGACTTAGAAGAAAAATAACAACAACTTACACAGAATGCACTTAACTATATGACTTAATAGTAGTATATACAGGTGCGTTTAATGACCCCTTTATGATAACGTTAATGACAGCTTTATGGTTGCTTCCAACCGACTACGTAACGATACCACCACGTAACAACTCCTTTATTATAGTAAATATTATACTTATTAGTTAGATTCCGCAACTTAGTGGCCGCTTCTGGATTAATATTAGCAATTTACACTCTAAACTTATTTTTAATAAAAGGTATATCCTCTAGGCAAGATACTTTATATAATAGAATACCTCTATTAATAACTTTAAAATCCAGGTCATTATTAAACTTTTCTGGACTTCCTTTTATCTTTTTTATCTTAATATCTTTACTAAAAAATACTATATACTAGTAAATATCTAGAATAGTAAAATTTGAATTAAGGCTTATAGCTGCCTTAAGTTAACCTACTTTGCTATTCTGCTTAATTTATATAGCCCTATTAGAGTTATTTACTACTAGCATTCTTTTCTTATCTCCCTAGTTAAGAATGTTATGTAGGAAGACAGAATTAGAAGATATAATATAGTAAATACTAGTCTTCTCTCTACTAGGGAAATCCTTTTATGTTACTAGTACTTAATATATTAAGTTTAGTAGAATTATAACATTATATGCTACTATTACCTGTTAAGCTAGCATATAGCAAGTATCTTAAAACATCTGTCCTAGTACTATCATATTATATACTAACCTAAAAACTAACCTTAAATTAACAAAATTAATTTTTACTCTAAAGCTATAGAGAAAACTTATACTAATTAATAATTTTAGTCCTAGATTTAGCATAATATCTGTAGTTACTATAAAGTAACCTTAGATGTTTTTTCCTCTTATAATTCTTAGAATATAGAAGTTAAAAGTAGCCTTTTCTATAATAATAAAAGCTAAAGCTACTTTTCTTACTAGTTTTAGGTCTTGCTTCTCCTACTTTATATTTATTCTATATTACTAGAGCCACTATTTATTCACTAGAATTAATAATATTCTAGTGTTTACATAAATTATATAGTCAGGTCCTTTATTATAGAATTAAATTAGCATTTAAAGAAAGGTATTTATCTACTTCCTTCCCTTAATATTAATCTCCTATAGTCTGGATACTGCCTTAATTACCTAG
This sequence comes from Aciculosporium take MAFF-241224, assembly GCA_000222935.2. NCBI lineage: Eukaryota > Fungi > Ascomycota > Sordariomycetes > Hypocreales > Clavicipitaceae > Aciculosporium > Aciculosporium take. Next base: position 73,217 of record AFQZ01000078.1, read on the forward strand.
TCTTCTTACAGACCTCTTGTTAAAATTAGCTTATTTAAACTCTAAGTTATAGTGTCTTGCATAATATTAACTCTAGTTATAAAAGCTTTAACAATTTCCTTTTCTTCCTTAGGCTCTTTCTGCCTTCTTCTATTAAAATCCTCTATTTCGCTAGTTTCTATAGTTAAAAAGGTAGGATTCTCCTAGTCTAAGTCTCCTTCCTCTACTATATAAAAAGCGCTAATAAAATTAGATTTAACCTCCCCTCCTTTAGAGTTATAGTTAAACGTTAAGTGTGTTTTACTACCTTTTACAATAAAGTATATATTTATAAAGTTAGATTCATTATATTTATTATTATCTAATAGACTTCCTTGTCTAGCTAAATAATATTTAGAGTCTGCTAGATGCTGCTCCTACTCTCTAGTATTAGGATTATTATCTAAAACTATAACTTTATAAGGTTCTTAGTTTAGATGCTCTTATTATCTAAATTATTTTAAGTAGAATTAATCCTCTTAGTAAGGGTTCTATTACTCTCTAGATTAATTCCCTTTTTAATCTTCTTCCTCTAAGGATCTCTCTTTTCCTTTATTATCTCTTTAAGATTTATCTTCTTAACTATAGGCCCTGCCTTTTTTAGTTTAAGGGTCTGCTTCCTTCTTTATAGGGTCCTCTTTTCTAACTTCTAGTTAGTATAGTTTATTATTATTATACTACTAGGACCTTTATAGTTAATTCTAGTCTTATTATAATTTATTTTAATAATCCTATTCCTAGTACAGAACTAGTAGCCTTCTTTAGTCTCCCTAATTATAATCCCTTACGCTACTTAACCTCTCTTTAATATATATATAGTAAGAATATTATTATTAAAAGTTATCTTATTTAAAACAGTCTCCTCTCCTTTAGTTATAGTTTTTATAATAGTAATTCTAGTAAGCCTTTACTTTTTTACCCTTAGATTTATTTAAGTCTAAGGATTTATTATTATAAAGGTAGGCCTTTACTATTTCTTTAGTCTTTTTCTAGTAATAGGACTTCTATTACTCCTTTATTTCTTAATATAAATTATAGCATTTTCTGTCTACTATATTAAGGTATTTATTATACTTTATGCCTTTAGTTAAATCTAGGCACAGCTTTTTTAGCTTAGGATATAATTTTATCCTAAAGCACACTAAAAGCTATAAATCTATTATCTCTTTATTTACTCTAGTATACTAAAAGATTTAAGCTATAAAGTCCTAAATAAAAATACTATTTCTAACATTTTCTTAGATATACTTAGCCTGCTTAAGCTTTATTATTATATTCTCTATTCTTATATAGAATTCTTCTTATACTACCTTAATAACATTATTAATACTAGTGAAAATCCGTTCCTTTTTGGATTTATCTAAGTATTATTAGTACTAGGTTATTACTTTTCCTTAGAATAGTTATTAGATATTATAAAGTAATACCTCCTTCTGGTTTAATAGTGCTCTAAATAGGTATTCTTTTACTACCTAAATCTAAAGCTTAGGATCTAAAAAGATAGCGGTTTTTCCTTTATATAAGATAAATTTATTACTTATATCCACTATATCTGGTTTTAGGTTTAAAAGTCCAATATTCTAGATCTTCTAGGTTAAACTTACTAACCCTTTTTCTTTAAGTGCCCTTTTAGGCTTAGGAACCTATTCTAGATTATATTTTAGTTAGAAGGTATTACATTCTTAGTATTCTAGTGTTCGGCCTAGCTAGTTATTATAAGGCTCTTTAGTATAGTAGTAACTATTTCTATAACTACCTGCTTTATTACTATAACTATCCGCTCTATAGCTATATCTATTTTCTGATTATAAGAAAGTTAGAGGTAGGTTTATATATTATTTTATATTATTATTTCTAGAAGGTCCTTCTATAGGTTTATTACCTTATTATATAAGTAGATATAGTGGTATTTAGGAGTATTAGTATTATTAAGCGCTAGTATAGTATGTCTCCCTCTGTTTATAACCTTTATACTTACTAGAGTCTTATTCTTACTACTAGTATTTTATTATTAGTAGGGCATAATTTTGTACAATCTTTAACAGAAAACCTTATTAAGGTGCTAATATTATTACTTAAGGATTTAGAAGAGCGCCTCCTTATCTAACATTTAGTGGACTAAAGGTTTATATATTCCTAGGGGGAAAACCTTATTAGGGTGCTAATGTTATTAGCTAAGAATTTAATAAAGCGCCTCCTTATCTAGCAGTTAGTTAATACTATAGAAATCCTGCTTATTATAAAGACTTATATCTCTTTATAGGGGAAAACCGTTAAGTATGGGTTAAAACTATATAAGATAGGTTAAAAGAGGTCCTAGTGTTATTATAATAACTTATATATCCGAACTTCTGTTGTAATTTAGGTAAATCCTAATTATATAGTAAGAGGTTTATTACTTCCAGTTAGTAAGATTTGCTAGTACTAGTATAACCTTATATAAACCCTATTGCTTTTCTTAAGTCACTTATCTTAATTAGGTAGTCTTAAAACCTTATTAGCTTAGGTATTATAACTATTATTTTACCCCTTTATTAACCAGAATTCTGGCTAATTTACTCTAGTAGGGAAGGTCTAGTCTGTTAAGGGTTTAGTTACTAAGTTATATTAGCTTTTATTATTATTAGTTTAAACGGTTCTTATGTAATTAGTATTATGTTTAACTGCTAGTCCTAGTGACCTGCCTACATCCGGTTTATAAAGGCTATTATAATTTAGTTTAACTCCCTTATTTGTAAAGTAAGGCTAACTAGAGTGTTTAAGATATTATCTTAGGTTTCTATTATTTATTATTAGAAGTCGGTTTCTATAGAGTAAGCAAGATTTTCTTTAATTTATATTTATAACTTTTATATTTTCCTTATTACTTTATATACTTTCTTTTATATTTTAGCTACTCTCTTAATACTTTATAGGATTTTATAAGCTAAGGTGTTGCTAATTGTATTCTTAGTTTCAGATTCTAGCTTATACTTTATTATAATATTAAACAGTTCCTTAGTATTTATTAATTCCTAGTATACTTATTTCCCCTTACTAGTTTTAAGGGGTTATAAGTCCTTAGAAGATTATAACTTTCTAGCTAACTGCTCTTCCTTTCTTTTAGGTATAATAGGATTCTCTGTTATTAAAGGACCTTTTACCCCTTATATTGTCTTTTCTATTATCTTATTTAGGTTAGTTAAATCTTTAGGTATAGCAAACTGTTTTATATGTATTAATATAATAAGGTTCTCTGTCTCTTTATAGTTTTTACTATTCTAAAAGTCTAGATAGGTAGAAGACTTATAGTAAACTAAATTATTACTTTTTATGGATTTTTTACTAAATGCTAGATTTTACTTTAGTAGTAACATGAGTTATATAATAATAGCTGGTTATTTTTGTTATTTCTTGCTAAATAAAGTTGTTTCTTATGTTTTATTGCCTCCTAAGGTCTCCTTAGGGTTATTATCTGAATTAGAACTAGAAACTATAGTTAAAAGGGTATCCCTAATGCTTAATAGTTCTATAAGTTAAAAAGCCTTTAGTTCTTTAATAAGTATAATAATAATCAAGGTTTTTGGCTTTTTAAGAGGTATTACTATAGTTAAAGTCTCTGGTTTTATAAGAGGTATAGTTCTAAGTAGGGTGGTTTTAATCCTTAATAGTATTACCTTAGGTTTAGTTACTAATAGTTTAAAAAGCCCTTCTTTCTTAGCCTTTTTTAGTGTTTATTATACTGGAATTAGTTCTTCCCTAAAGTATAAGGGATATATAAAAGCTAAATTAACTAGTAATAGTAATTCTGCAGTCTAGTAAATCTTTCTATTATAGAATTTATAACTTCCTAGACAGGTAAGATCCTTAACCTTATTATTAGTGGTTACTAGTCTTCCTCTAGAACTAAGAGGGTTAGGATTCTGCTTAAGGTATTTATAAAGATTATAAACATAGTAAAGCTTTCCTTTAGTAATAGTTATAATATATAGTTAGTAGTTATCTAATTCCTAGCGCTAACTTATTAATTTAAATATAAGTTCTGTTAAATCCTTCTTACCTCTTAGCTTATAGCCATACTATAGGTAGTAAATCTAATGTTTTAGTATACTGCCTTGCTTATTAATAACAGCAACCCTAACTCTTTAGCTATTATAGCCTTGCCGGTTAGGACCTAGCAATCTAGTAATTTAAGTTAATATGTCTTACTAACTAAAAGCAGTAAGTCCTTAATTTTTAGTTAAAACCTTGCATAAAGGATGTAAGTAATTACTACTAGTTATTATATAGTGGTATTATTATGTAGTTAGTTAGAAGTAACCATAAAGCTGTTATTAATATTATTATAAAAGGGTTATTAAATGCACCTATATATACTACTATTAAGTTATATAGTTAAGTGTATTTTGTATAAGTTGTTGTTATTATTATGTCTTACTAGCTATATAACAAATCCGTCCTATATAGGTGGGGATCTGACATTGCGGATTATCCTGTAACAACAGCTAGCTTTATTTCTAGTTCTAGCTCTAGGGAAACTATTTAATCCTAAGGTCTAGGGTAATTCTCTTGTAGAAGATCCTTTATAATAAGGTTAGAATTATAATTTTAGCTTTTATAATTTTAGCTTTCCCCCTTTAAAGGATTATTCTAGTTAAAGGGTTTTAAAATGGATTTCCCTTCTAAAGCCCTTATAGGATATCTAGGTAGGCCCCTAAATATAGGTCCTATAAGCTTTATAATCTTTAAAAAACTAGTTTTAAATACTAAGTTTTTAGAAGAAATATAAATAAGGTAGGTTTTTAAACCTAAGGTTAAGAGTAACCTTCTAGAGATAGTTTTAGGGGCTAGCTTTTAAGCTTTTACTCTTTTTTCTATAGGAATTAGAACCTAACAATATGATTTTATAGCTCTAATAGAGCTAAAATTATCCTTTATAAGGTAATTAAACTCCTTAGAAAGTATCTAAGCTAGGCTCTTAGATTTAGTGCTATTTGCTATTATTATTTATTATTCATATACGCTAGGTAGCTAGAGCCACTAACTAGTCCATCAACTAACTTCTTAATATAGGAAAAACCCTAAGATAGGGAGAAAACCTATATTCTTCCATATAGCTCCTGCTAAGCCTCTGGTATAAAGTCTTTATTATTTCTAACTATTAGTATAAGATATCTGCTAGTTCCCCAGAACTATAGATAATAATAGAAGTGTGGTTGTGCTTTATATAAAAGGTTAGTATGTTAGTAAAAACCCCCTATAAGCACCTTCCCTCCTAGTCTGGCTTTTCCTTTTCTATTCTGTTGTTTTTATTACCTTTAGTCCCTTTTTTAGCCTTATTATTGCGTATTTACCACGCCTTACTAAGCTCCTTTACTAACCTGTACTACTAAAGTCGCCTAGTTAAAAGCACTCACTTTATAATATTTAGTGCTAGCTTTTTGTTATTAAGCGCTGCCTTAAGTTCCCGCGGATCTCTTATTATAGGCACTGCTAGAATCAGTCTTAGATGGTTATATTTTAGGTATAACAGGATAAGGTGGTAGATATCCTCGTCTCCTCCTTAGTATTAATATATTAGTAAAGTTACCTTAGGCACCTGTTTATTATAGAGAAAGGCATTCAGCCTTATTTTTTCTGTTTAAAGCTAAACTAGGGCTGTAGATTTATGCTTAAGCAGGCTATTATAAAGCTTTGCTATCTTTTTTATGCTCTTGAAGTTAGGTTCCTTATCTACTGCTATTACTTTTGCCCGTTTTCTTCTTACCTAAGCCTTATGCCTTTACCAGATCCATTATTTTTCCCACTTTTTCTCTAATTCCTGTCTGGCTATAAGGCTGCTAGGGAGGGGGGGGGGGGCATTAGAAAACGCCTTATAGTAATTACATCAGCGGCCTTTTCCTTGGTGTTATAGCTGCGATGCTATTAAATTACAGGCCTGCTGTATCTTCTTGCCTATACTACTATCCTTAAGTTTTTAGTAGAATCGTCATTTAATGTAATTAAGGTATAAATCTACCGGCAGTACTGCTGCTTTTGTCTTTAAGAGTATTACTAGCGTTGCCTTATATGCCCTTATAACCCGCCTTAAGTATTTGTTCTGTTCCCTTATAAATGCCTTTACTACCCCCTATGCTACCCCTTCTGGCTTGCTATAGGTGTGGTATATCCCAGCTCCATAGGCTATTATGCTTTTTATTACCTATATATAAAGGGATTTTGCACACTTTAGTTAGTATCCCTACGTAGACACAGCTAGTACTGTAAGTACTAACTTCTACTATAACAATTTAGTATTCACCTTCTTTATGTGGGTTGACTAATAAAGCTTTTAGTAAATCCAAACCCCTAGGAATCGCACTAATTATGTTGGTTGTATTATTGCTCTTTTAAGTTAGATTGTTATTATAATTACCTGCCTTTTCCTTATAAAGTATATTAGCTTGCTCTTTCCTAGGTTAAACCTTAGCTTATACTCCTTTGACTACTCCTTATATATTCTCTAGGCTTTTTCTAGTTATACTTTTGTCTCCTCTGCTGTTTTTTTATATACTATAATGTTTATATTATCTAAGAACCCTAATATTAATATTAATTCTACTACTACTAGTCTTTAATATAGTAGCGTAATATAGAGCAGAAAGAGGATAGGAGACACTAGTAACCCTTACAAAACCCCTGTAGTAACTTAGATTTCCTTAGTAATACGTTTGTTAAATGCTAATTATGCTTTCCTTTTTAATGTAAAGCCCTGTGCCTATCTGGCTATTTACCCTAGTAGTCCTAACTCCTTTATAGTGCGGATTAATTATTTATAGCTAATAGTGTTAAATGCCCTAGTAATATCTAGCTATAGTAATAATGCTATCCCCTGGTAATGCCACGCTGTCCTTATAACCTCTTTTAGTATGCTTAATACTACCTCTGTTAATTTACTAGCCCTGTTGCCTATCTGTATGTCTGGTAGTATATTGCCTTCCTTTACTATAATAGTAATCCTCCTTATAATAGCTCCCTTAATTACTTTACCTATTATGTTTAATAGCAATATTAGCCTCTACCCCCCTGGTCTGCCTAACTCCTTAGGGGACTTCCTAGGTTTATATAGAACTACTACCTTTGCTTATTAGAAGGAGGCCGGATGATATCCTAAACTATAGTAAGTATTTACAAGGCGTGTTAAACATAATATTAGGGCTGCTCTGTATAGCTTAAGGAAACCTATTAGTAGCTTGTCCAGTCCTAAGGCTTTTTAACTTACTATATTCTTTATAACCTCTTTAATTTCCTTCTCTATAAATACAGGAACTACCTAATTATTATTATAGTATCTTATCCCCTCCTCTGCCTTTAGACCTAAAGCCCTAGCCGTGGATAGAGAGAAGAACCTCTCTATAAATACCCTTGCCTTACCCTTATATATAACCTCTATTATCTCCTCCCTGCTGTTATCTTCTAGCTAGGTTAGTAGTAGAACCTGTTGCCTTTTAGGAGGAAGTCCACTCTATAGCTAGGCCTAATGCTCTAGGGTTTAAAGACTTCCTTTAGACCTAGATAACTTACTAACTACCTATTGCTAGCTACTTCTCTTTTCCTTTAAGATAATATAATCTTGTTTTTTTATAGCTTCTGTTAAGGCCTGCTATGCTTCCTGCGTTTGTTATTACTGCTACTGCTTATTAGCACGTCTTGCCTTTACTATTACGTCCCTTACCCTTTTATTTTACTAAGGCTGTGGTTTACTATGCCCTTAAGGTTGCTTAGGTGCTGCTATATTAGCTATCTCTATAAGCTATTAAGTAAGCTACTGTGTATAGTTATTGATTTCTTGCTAGTTATATAGCAGAAGCTCTAACCCCTTCTTTCTAAGCCTGTTTAAAGCCTTTGCTATAATAAGGTTCTTATCTGCTATTCTCTAACCCCGGACTAACCCTAGGCTGTTGCTTAATTCCTTGTTTATCCTAATGCTAATAAGCTAGGGCATATAGTTAGATCTGGCGATTTTTACTAGCCTAATAAATTTAATACTAACGTTGTGGGTGGTTTATGTATAGTTAATAGTGCTGTCCCTGCTGCTATGTTCTCTCCTTATTACTTCCCTAAACGGCATAGCTAGGCTAAGTTGCCACCTTATTATAAATTCTAACATCTTATTGTGCCCTGGAGATATTTAGCTGAATCTGTCCTATAAGGGGTAATGTTAGTTAAAGTCCCCTATGAACACACTTTAGCCCTTTACCTAGGTATTAGCAAAGTGTTGTAAAGGCGTCTGCTACTCCCTTTTATAAGCTAGGGAATAGATATTATATATCTCTACTTTATATAGCTTAATACTATACTAATTCTCCCCCCTCCCTATAGTCTAAAGTCCTGTCTTAATCTTTTAGTGTATATAAATCGCTGTTCTTCTGCTATATATTGCTAGTATATAGTGTCCTTAAGATAGATTTAGCAGTATACTATTATAGCCTCCTGGTTTTTTAATAGCTATCACCTTAGGGCTAACGTTATGCCCTAACGCCAGATATACTAAATTGCTTTTCTTCTATGTATTCTAGTATATAACCTTAATTATATACTCTATTGTGTGCTTTAGAGCACCCTGGTTGGGCTGGCTCTGGTATTGTTTGGCCCTTTAGTTAGTTATAAAAAGGCTAGTATTATGCCTTTCTCTGCCAGTCTCTGTTGTCCTGATCTTAGCTTATAGGTTTGTCTTGCAGAAGGGCCCCTTAGTTATATACTCCTTCCTCTTAGCTGCCTCTCTATTGGTCCTCTAGTTTCTTCTCCCTAATAACCCTTGCCTATAGTAGCTATCATAACTTCTAACTAATAGTTATAGAAGAATAGCAGCCTTATAGCATAAGCCTCCCTAGCCTACTGCTATCTCTTATTACTTACTAAGTATAGTTAAGACTATACTGGATATGCCCCTATATAATTTAGGCATTTCTCCTATACCTTACCTATTAACATCAGGCAAGTCCTCTTTCTCTTAGGGTGTTTTTTAGTAGTATACCTGCTATATCTTACTTCCTTCTTATAGTATCTGGTAATATATCTAATCTTATAGTAGTTATAATATTGCTTTAGGTGGATTATCTTGTTATATAGCTTAGCGTTGAAAATCTCTGCTTAGTATACTATTTCCTTATGGCATAGTCGGTTTGCTGCCTTAGTGCCCTTAACACTAACCACTAATAGTGCCCTTATTACTATTTCTCTTAGCTTTTATACTATTATCTTTGCTATATTTAATCCATTCTCTTTTTTAATGTTCTTCCTTATATCTTTAATTATAATGTGGTTTGTTAATTATATTAGGAATCCCTTAATAATTACACTAAATATCTTCTTATTTACTTCTGCCTTAGGTCTAAAGGCAACTCCCACTTAGGCTGTGTTTTCCTTTTATTTCCTCCCTGCTTTTATAAATATAATAACTATATCTTTACTTTGCAATTAGTATGCTGCTACTGCCTCCTTTATACTAATAGTACTGTTTACTGCCTTTATAATCTCTCCTAGTAATCTGTTCCTAACTGCCTTGCTAATAGTGCTTCCCTTTACTAGTGCTTTCTAGTAATAGCAGGCCGGTATTGCTATACCCTCTGTTTAGGCTAAAGGTATTATTATATTCTGCCCTATAACTCTGTAAGCTATAATATTTGCCTAAGTCCCCCTAACTACTAATCTAGTTCTATGAACAGCCTTTATTGCCTTCTTAACTGCCTTCTTAACTATAGTTTCTACTCTGCTACTAACCGCTTTTATAATTAAGGCCTGTAGGCCTCCTATATTTGTTCTTGCTTAGGCTATTTCCCCTCCTACATCTATAGTAATTTATATAAAAGTTCTAATAAAAGCCTATACTTTTATTATTTCTGCCTTTAGGATAACTTTTGTTATTAATTCCTTTAGTAATTTTATTTTATTCTTTAGTTTTTCCTATACTATTATTACTCTGGGATTCTCTTCTTAACATTATATTTCTTCCTAGATAGTGCCTTGTTCTTTATTAGTTATAGATTTATGTAAAAATTTATTAATTATTACACCCCTTATGCTGCTTACTCCCCTTATGTAATATACTATTACTAGGGGGGGTAATTAATAATAAGGAATCCGATTCTATGCTTCTTTTTCGTTTTAGGCGTAATACCGCGTTATATCCGCGGTGTTGTCGACTTAATATAGCTTATATATTATAAGGTGCTATTTGCTATTATATTTATTAAATTAATAATAATAAGAAGGGTAAAGCACTATAGATAGAGAGGTAAGCCTGCCCACTATAGGGTAGCCCGTAATCTATCTATAATAGTGCGTATAGAACGCTTAGCTAGCCTATTTTACTTATAAATATAGGGGCTAGAAGTTGTGAATTTAATTCCCTTCTTTACTAGCTAATTTTAGCTACTAGAATTAACCTTTAATCCCCCGTTAAAGCAGAAGTGCTTAGGGTAAGTGCTATACTGGTTTTTAAGCCCTCTAAAGAATCCCTTTAATACTATAAAAACAGTATTACCTTCCTTATTAGCTATTAAAAAGCACCATTTATAATGACTTTTTCTATCTACTAAAATAAGACTTACTAAATACTTATTATAGGATAATAGACTAATTTTTAAGAATCCCCTTTTATATAATTTAAAGACTTAGGAGGGTTAGAAATAGGTTATTTACTAGGTCTTCTAGTAATCTTAGCTGAATTACAAGCTAAGCACCCAAAATCCTGACTTTTAACCTCTAAAAAATCAGGGATTCCTTTAGTAATTAGGGCTGTTTTCTTTAGTAATGCAAGCCCTATATGCCCTAATCAGATATACTAAATTCTAGCTAATTTTAATAGCTTTTTATAAGAGTCTTAAGGATTTATCTGTAAATCCTTATAGGATAAAGAGAAAGGTATAGGGCCTTTTCCCCTGGCCCCCTGCTGGGCCTTAGAGGCTCCTAGGGGCTCTAATAGCTCTTCTAAGCTTAATTCCTATCCCCTAGGGGGCTTTTTTTAGAACCCAGCTTAGGACTATAGGCTTTATAAGAAAAGGGGCTATAGGGGAATCCCCCTTTAAATCCCTAAAATCCTCGGCATTAGAGCCCTAAATAGGATCTTTAGAGGGTATCTAAACCTCTATAGGGTAGCTAGCTTAATAAATAGAATAGTTAAAGTAGTAGCTATTATTACTATTATTATCCTATAATATAAGTGTATACTAGCCCTAAAGTTAAAAGAAAAAACCATGTTTCTTATAGTTTAAGATACTAATTTAGGACCTGTCTATAAGGTATAGGTTATTTTTTATAATATAACTCCCTAAAGTGTGGTGTTTTAAACCACTATAAATATTAATATCTAGCCTAGGGAAATATAAGGCCCCTTTTAGAGTAAGGGTCCTATATTTTTCAGGTTTTAAGTAATAAAGCACCTAGAATTTAGTATTACCATAGCCCTTAAGGTAGATTTTCCCTCTACCAGTTATAATAGGCTTAGCTTCTCCCTTTTTATAAGGGATATAGTTGCTTAAATTCTTTTTAGAATTACTAAATATATTATAAAACTAGTATTATAAAGTAAAGCATGCCTTATGCCTTTATAACTATAGCTATAATTTATAGCTTCTAAAGTAACCTTAAGAGTGGTTATTTTTTCTTTTATATTGTATTTTAAAGAGGCTTCTAAATTATTATTATTATTCATGTACGCTAGGTAGCTAGAGCCACTATCTAGTTCATCGACTAACTTCTTAATATAGGAAAAACCCTAAAATAGGGGAGAAAACCTATATTCTTCTATATAGCTCCTGCTAAGCCTTTAATATAAAGTCTTTATTATTTTCAACTATTAGTATAAAATATCTGCCAGTTTCCCCAGAACTACAGATAATAACAAAAGTGTAGTTATGCTTTATATAAAAGGTTAGTATATTAGTAAAAACCCCCTATAAGCACCTCCTCTTCTAATCCAGCTCTTCCTCCTTTATTCTATTATTTCCTTTACCTCTAGTTCCTTTCTTAGCCTTAATATTACATATCCGCCATACCTTACAAAGCTCCTTAGCTAACCTATACTACTAAAGTTGCCTAGTTAAGAGCACCCACTTTATAATACTTAGTGCTAGCTTTTTATTATTAAGCGCCGCCCTAAGCTTCTATAGGTCTCTTATTATAGGCACTGCTAGAATTAGCCTTAGATAGTTATATTTTAGGCAGGAAAGAATAAAGTAGTAGATATCCTTATCTCCTCCCTAGTATCGATATATTAGTAATATTACCTTAGGCACCTGTCTGTTATAGAGGAAGGCATTCAGCCCTATCTTCTCCGTTCAAAGCTGCACTAAGGCCGCAGATTCATGCTTTAGCAGGCTGTCATGAAAGAGGCTTCTAAACTAGAAGCTTTAGAGCTACTATTACTATTATCCTTTAGGTTTTATATACCCTATTAGAGAGATTATAGTTACCTAATATAAAAGAACCATTTAATCCTTCTTCTACTGCCTTTTTAGAAGGTTTTTTGCCTTTTTAATAACCTTTCTTAGGTCTTGCCTTATTTCCTTTATTAAAGGACTTTTTAAGGGAAGACTCTACTTTTTCTTTATTTTTAGAAGGTTTAGAACCCTTAGATTCCTAAGAATTCTTATTTTTATAACCTAATGCTTTATAATTTAAGGCTTTTAAGACTATAGAGCTTTTATCCCTTTATTCTTTTAATAAATCTACTATTAGAAACTAGAGATTTAAAGTGTTATTAGAAATATTCAGAGCTCTATTTACTCTTATAGAATATCTCTACCTTTTAGCCTACTAAGGAAAAGTCCCTTTTAAAGACTATAAATACTAATCAACTTAATCTATAAGGGTAATTTGTACCCTAGAGATAGATAATCTAGCTAAACAGTTATTAAAAGCAGTATTAAAAGCCTCTAATATCCCTTTAAAATTTTAGAAATTTAGGGCATGAAATTAGCTATATAATAACCCTCTTTATATTTCTGCACTATAAGAATACTGCCTAACTAAGGATTTATAAGCAGCTAAGGGGTTTTCTTGCTAAACTATAGTAGCTTAAGGACCTTTAGTATAGCTATCTCTTATAACTATAAGAATTATAGCTTAATTAGAGTCTAGGAGAGTTAAAGCTAGGTTAGAATTCTTAAGAAAATCAGGAATTCCTAAAGCTTTAAATTAAATGCCTAGGGCCTGCTTCTATTAATTGAAATTTTTAGCACCCTTTAGCTTAGCACCCTCTGGAAAGCTATAAACCTTCTTATTAAATTCTTTAGTAATAAAACTATTAAAAGAAGAGGTTATAGTATTCTTTCTAGCATCCGAACTTTGGCCTTGGCCTTAGGCATAACCTTAACCTTAACCTTAGCCTTGGCCTTAACCTTGACCTTAGCCTTAACCTTAAACTTGGCCTGCTATTAATTTACTAATAGCTTCAGATAATTTATTTAAATTGTTAGTCAGGTTTATTATATTAGAACTCTGCCTATTTATAACCCTTTTAAGCTTAGTATTATAGCTGGTTTGCTAGCTTGTAGCCCCCTAGTAATCTTTATCAACCTCTATTACAAACTCTTATAAAGCGACTGTTTTTTACTATAGGGTAGTGGCCCTTTATAAAATAAGTTAAGTTGCCTATAAAATTTATTTATAGGGCTTTTAAATAGTTAGAAATGCAGACCTCCTTCAATTTTTATAGGAATTTAGAAGGAATTTGCAAAAGGTAGTGGTTTTTTACTTAATCAAAAAGCAGCTATTTTGCCCTCTATAAAATCAGTTATTTTAACCTCTATAGATCACTTCCGGGCTTATAACCTATTAAAAATAGTAGGTATCTTAGAAGTTTACGCCAGATCTATAGGGTAAGTTATACTGGATTTTTAATAGAATTTTTATAGAATTTCTAGTATCTAGCAGTGGTAATAGCTATCAGGTCTGGTAAGGAAGTATATGTAGCTTCCTTATATATCTACTAACCTTTTTTAGGCCCTATAGCTACTAGCTGGGCTTTGCATGCTACTTTTCTTTTTCTGTAAAAATTATTTATATATAAAAACAAAAAAATAGACTTATAGCCTAATAAACTAGGTACTAATATATCTTACATTTAACTTTTCTAATTTTTTAAATTTTACCTAAAAAATTATTATTATATAAAAAGAAAGCCCTAAATTTCCTAATTCTAATAGTATTCCTAAAACTTTTCTAAGACCTCTAGTTATTAAGATATCTATAAATTAGTATAACCTATAGGTTAACCTACTTTCCTATAAAGGAAAGCGGTTAAGTTATTGCCCTGCTTTCCGGATTTTAAATTAGCAGAATTTTCCTCTAAAGGTTCAGATTTTAACCTTTAGTAGCCTTAGTAGCTAGCCAGCTGCTAACCTACTAGTCGCGTTTTTATACACTTATTATTAGCTATAGGGCAATTAAAAATGCTTTAAATTTCTATATTTTATGTATTTTATAGCTATTATTAGCTTGTAATAAGGTTTAAAAGGTTAATGCCAGTTATTAATAGTTATTAATATTCTTACCTACAGCTGCTAAAAAGATCTTATTAGCTGTAAAAGTGGGTCCGTCTAACTACCTAGGTGATACCTGTATCTTAACCACTAGAGTGCTGAAAATTCCCTGTAATTTTCAACAGACTAAGAAAGGTTAAGTTATTATAAATACTAAACCTCTTAATAATATTATTATGCTAGATATATATCCATTACCAGACTAAGATAACATTATACAGAATACTTACAGTAAGGAGTAAAAATCGATTTTTAATGTAATAGGCTTTTTTTACTAGCTTTTAGTATAAGAAAAACACTAAAATTGTTACGTGGTGGTATTGTCACGTAGTCGGTTGGAAGCAACCGTAAAGCTGTTATTAACGTTATCATAAAGGGGTTATCAAATGCACCTGTATATACTACTATTAAGTTATATAGTTAAGTGCATTTTATATAAGTTATTATTATTATTAAGTCTTACTAGCTATATAACAAATCCATCCTATATAGGTAGGGATCTGACATTATAAATTGTCCCGTAATAAGTGCCCCTCCCTTAAAGATAACCGTCCTGGTTATTCTCTAAATCCATCTAAGCTAGTGTTAATATATATAAAGGAAAACTTTTATTTGTAAAAGAAAGCAATTTAATTTATAACATATCCTCCCTATATTAGTCTAGTTGCATCTAATCTGCTAGAAACACTGCTTAATAGTAGTAAACAATCTAATAATAACTACTTATAAAATTTAAAGATAAATAAATATCTTAGTCTAAGCGAAATAAACTATAATAAAAGGAAATTTAATCTAGGTAGTGTAAACCTATTAACTATAGTTGGATCCGTCCTAGTTATGCTTAGATATTTACTTCTTAAAGTTTTTGTCTATATAAGCCTTATAAATTTATACTATAAGCTGTTAATAGAGATATAGATTGCGAAAACGTCTCTATCTACTTGTGTTGTTATAGCTATAAGTGGCTTATTAGAGAGTGACTATATTACTAGCAACCTCTGGTTATATGCTTCTAAGAGTTGCTATATTATAAGTAATTTTCTTGTCTATAGTATTATAGTTATATTGCAATAATGCTGCTAACTATTAACTATGATAATAACTTATGTAAAAGGATAGAAAGACTTAGGTTAAACTAAAAATAAAAACATTATACCTCTAAAGACTTAGTAGACTAATAAAGAGCAGTTGTATAAAGGGGAAAGAGTTAGGCTGTAGGAAGAGAGGCTTTCCTCTTAAATATAAGAGAGATAGCCCGTGCCCTTCCTTAAGGTATGTTAGATATCTTAGGTTATTCTCTGCTTCTGACTTTATATATAAAGGTCCTTTGTGCGTTTAAACTAGGCATATTAAAGGTAGTTCCATAAAGGTTATTAGGGTATTATTACTTTTAGGCAGAAGACGGCTACTGGCTATGCTATCTTATTCTTACTAGAGGTAAAATTTTCCTATGTCTAAACTATATAGCATAGTAACTATAAAGAAAGTAATAGTCCTCTAGATACAACTTTTTTATAATTAATCCATTTGCTACAATGCCCTTTATAACACAGCCAAATCTTTAATCTAAGCTATACGTTTTATAATTAAATAGTAATCTGCCTAGAGCTATGCAATTTTTAGGGACTGCTTCTAACGTTAAATAGCGTAATATATTAGCTAAAAATTTTAGTTCTTATGCTTCTATATAAGGGTCTCCTATTTGTCTAATGTCTTAGCTAATTCTGTGTTTTTAGTTGCAGATTTTATTATTATTTTCTGCCTTTTTATAGTGCTGCTAATATTATGCCTATTTTTAGAAGGCGTCTTTTGCTTTGCCTTTTTTAGTAATAACTTAAACGAGCTTATGTTTAATATAGTTACCTTTATTACTCCTATGGCTAACCTTGTTTTTCTACTAGCTAGTAAATTTAGTTTAACTAGGCTGTTTAGCTTCTTGCTTACTATAAGTAAGATTATATTTCTAGCTGCGGATTCTAGCAAAGGCATTTAAGGAGTAGGCCTAGTAGTCTTAATATTCCTAGCCTTATCCTCTAATGCTACTACTCTAGCTAAGGTCCTTATAATATACCTGTTAATAATCTTAAGACTAGCTTTTACTATGCTAAAAGACTCCTTATAGGCCTTAATATCCCCTTTAAGTATGTTAGTTTTATCTTTAAGTTTGCTAAATTATACATTAATAGCTTAGTCTACTAGCCTTAACTTTATCTCTTTTAAGATAGTTTTTCTAGCTGCTGCTTTGCTTATTAGCCTATATTATTTAGCTAAACCTCGGATTAGATTCCTCTGGTCCGCTAGTTCCTTCCTATTGTGAGGTATAGCTAGATATAAGAAGGCACGCCTAATTATACCTAATACTATCCCACAGCAGTATTGGAAGTCTCTTACTTAATAAGCAAGTAAAACAAACAGAGGTCTTGCTTATAAGCTATAGGGTATATAGCTTATAATACAAGCTCTAGAAGAGAGCAGGGAACAATAACAAAAAGGTGACAAGGTAAAATATATACAAAAAGATACGTATTACCAATGCTAGTGTTGTTGTTGTTAAGGTTAAGAAATCTATC
>AFQZ01000077.1:0-90879 GCA_000222935.2 Aciculosporium take MAFF-241224
TCACAATACTAAGATTTATTTTCTTAGCTATAGGCCCTGCCTTTCTTAGTTTAAGAGTCTGCTTTCTCTTTTATAGGGTCCTTTTTTCTAACTTCTAATTAGCATAGTCTGTTGTTATTATGCTACCAGGACCTTTAAGGTTAATTTTAGTTTTATTATAGTTTATTCTAATAAACCTATTCCTAATATAGGACTGGTGGCCTTCTTTAGTCTCCCTAATTATAATCCCTTAGGCTGCTTAATCTCTCTTTAGTATATATATAGTAGGGGTATTATTATTAAAAGTTATCCTATTAGAAACAGTCTCCTCTCCTCTGGTTATAGTCCTTATAATAGTGATTTTAGTAGGCCTTTACTCTTTTACCCTTAGATTTATTTAGGTCTAAGGATTTATTATTATAAAGGTAGGTTTTTACTATTCCTTTAGTCTTTTCCTAGTAACAGGACTTTTATTACTTCTTTATTTCTTAATATAGATTATAGCGTTTTCTGTCTACTATATTAAGGTATTTATTATGCTTTATGCCCTTAGTTAGATTTAGGCACAGCTTCTTTAGCTTAAGATATAATTTTATCCTAAAGCATACTAAAAGCTATAAATCTATTATCTCTTTATTTGCTCTAGTATACTAAAAGATTTAAGCTATAAAGTCCTAAATAAAAACACTATTTATAACATCTTCTTAAGTATACTTAGCCTGCTTAAGCTTTATTACTACATTCTTTATTCTTATATAAAATTCTTTTTATACTACCTTAATAATACTATTAATGCTAGTAAAAATCCATTTCTTTTTAAATTTATTTAAGTATTGCTAGTACTAGGTTATTATTTTTCTATAAAATAGTTACTAGATATCATAAAGTAACACCTCCTTCCGGTTTAGTAGTGCTCTAAATAGGTGCTTTTTTACTACTTAAATTTAAAGCTTAAAATCCGAAAAAATAGTGGTTTTTCCTTTATATAAAATAAATTTATTACCTATATCCACTGTATTTAGTTTTAGGTCTAGAAGTCTAATGTCCTAGATCTTCTAGGTTAAACTTACTAACCCTTTCTCTTTAAGTGCCCTCTTAGGCTTAAAATCCCATTCTAGGTTATGTTCTAGTTAGAAGGTATTATATTCCTAGTATTCTGGTATTTGGCTTAGCTAGTTATTATAAGGCTCTTTAGCATAGCAGTAACTATCTCTATAAACACCCGCTTTATTGCTAAAACTATCTGCTTTATAGCTATATCTACTTCCCTATTATAGGAAAGTTAAAGGTAGATTTATATATTGTCCTATATTACTATTTCTAGAGGGTCCTTTTATAAGTCTGTTACCTTATTATATAGGTAAATATAGTAGTATCTAGGAGTATTAGTATTATTAAGCGCTAGTATAATATATCTCTCTTTATTTATAACCTCTATGCTTACTAAAGTCTTATCCTTACTACTAGTATTCTGTTATTAGTAGGGTATAATTTTATATATCCCTTAATAAAAAACCTTATTAAGGTGCTAATATTATTACTTAAGGATTTAAAAGAGCGCCTCCTTATCTAATATTTAATAGACTAAAGGTTTATATATCCTTAGGGGGAAAACCATATTAAGATGCTAACGTTATTACCTAAGGATTTAATAAAGCGCCTCCTTATTTAGTAGTTAGTTTATACTATAAAAATCCTGCTTATTATAAAGACTTATATCTCTTTATAGGGGAAAACCGTTAAGTATAGGTTAAAACTACATAAGGTGGGTTAAAAGAGGTCCTAGTGTTATTATAATAACTTATATATTTAAACTTCTGTTGTAATTTAGGTAAATCCTAATTATATAATAAAAGGTCTATTACTTCCAGTTAGTGAGATTTACTAGTACTAGTATAACCTTATATAAACCCTATTACTTTACTTAAGTCACTTATCTTAATTAGGTAGTCTTAAAACCTTATTAGCTTAGGTATTATAACTATTGTTTTACCCCTTTACTAACTGGAATTCTAGCTAATTTACCCTAGTAAGGTAGGTCTGGTCTGCTAAGGGTTTAGTTGCTAAGTTATATTAGCTCCTATTATTATTAGTTTAAACGGTTCCTATGTAATTAGCACTGTGTTTAATTGCTAGTCCTAGTAACCTGCCTATATCTAGTCTATAAAGGCTGTTATAATTTAGTTTAACTCCCTTATTTATAAAGTAAGGCTAACTAAAGTATTTAAGATATTATTTTAGGTTTTTATTATCCGTTATTAGAAGTTGGTTTTTATAGGGTAAGCAAGGTTTTCTTTAATTTATATCTATAACTTTTGCATTTTCCTTATTACTTTATATACTTCCTTCTATATTTTAGCTGCTTTCTTAATACTTTATAGGATTTTATAAGCTAAGGTATTACTAATAGTATTCTTGGTTTTGGGTTCTAGCTTATGCCTTATTATAATATTAAACGGTTCCTTAGTATTCATTAAATCCTAGTGTACTTATCTCTTCTTACTAGTTCTAGGGGGTTATAAGTCCTTAGGAGATTATAACCTTTTAGCTAACTACTCTTTCTCTCTTTTAAGTATAATAGGATTCTCTATTATTAGAGGACCTTTTACCCCTTATATAGTCTCTTTTATTATCTTATTTAGGTCCGTTAAATCTTTAGGTATAGCAAACCGTCCCGTATATGTTAATATAATAAGGTTCCCTGTTTCTCTATAGTTTCTATTATTCTAAAAGTCTAGATAGGTAGAAGACTTATAATAGACTAACTTATTACTTTCTAAGGATTCTTTACTTAATACTAGAGTCTGCTTTAGTAGTAATATAAGTTATATAATAATAGCTAGTTATTTCTATTATCTCCTGCTAGATAAAGCTGTTTTTTATGTTTTATTGCCTCCTAAGGTCTTCTTAGGGTTATTATCTAGATTAGGACTAGAAACTATAGTTAAAAGGGTGCCCCTAATGCTTAATAGTTCTGCGAGTTAAAAAACCTCTGGTTCTTTAATAGGTGCAATATTATTGTACGCTAGGTAGCTAGAGCCACTATCTAGTCCATCAGCTAACTTCTTAATACAGGAAAAACCCTAAAACAGGGGAGAAAACCCATATTCTTCCATATAGCTCCCGCTAAGCCTTTACTATAAAGTCTTTGTTATTTTTAACCATTAGTATACAGTATCTGCCAGTTCCTTAGGAACTGCAGATAATGACAGAAGTGTGGTTGTGCTTTATATAAGAGGTTAGTATGTTAGTAGAAACCCCTTATAAGCACCTCCCCTCCTAATCCGGCTCCTCCTCCCCTCTTTTGTTATTTCCATCACCTCTGGTCCCTTTCCTAGCCTTGCTATTGTGTATCTGCTATGCCTTATAAAGCTCCTCTGCCAACCTGTACTGCTAGAGGCGCCTAGTCGAGAGCACCTACTTTGCAATAATTAGTGCAAACTTCTTATTATTTAACGCTGCCCTAAGTTCCCTCAGGTCTCTTATTGCGGGCATCGCTAGGATCGGCCTTAAATAATTATATTCTGGGCATAATAAAATAAGGTGGTAGATATCCTTATCTCCTCCCCAACATTAACATATTAGCGATATTACCTCGGGCACCTGTTTGCTATAGAGAAAGGTATTTAACCCTATTTTTTCCGTTTAGAGCTGCACTAAGGCCGCAGATTTATGCTTAAGCAGGCTATTATAGAGCCGTGCTATTTTCTTTATGCTCTTGAAATTAGGTTCCTTGTTTATTACTATTGCTTTTGCCCGTCCTCTTCTCACCTAAGCCTTATGCCTCTGCTATATCCACTGTTTTTCCCACTCTCTCTCTAATTCCTGCCTGGCTGTAAGGCCGCTAGGGAGGGGGGGGGGGGCATTAGGAAACGCCTTATAAAGGTTGCGTCGGCGGCCTCTTCCTTAACGTCATAGCTGTAATACTATTGAATTGTATGCTTATTGTATCTTCTTGCCTATGCCACTGTCCTTAAGTCTTTAGTAGAATCGTTACTTAATGTAATTAAGGTACAGATCTACTAGCAGCACTACTGCTTCTGTCTCTAAGAGTATTACTAGTATTGCCTTATACGCCCCTATAACCCGCCTTAAGCATTTATTCTGTTCCTTTACAAATGCCTTTGCTACCCCCTATACTACCCCTTCTAACTTGCTATGGGTGTGGTATATTCTAGCTCTATATGCTATTATGCTTCTTATTACCTGTATATAAAGGGATCTTGCACATTCTAGTTAGCATCCCCATGTAGACGTAGCTAGCGCTATAAGGGCTAACTTCTGCTGTGCTAGCTTAGCATTCACCTTCTCTATGTATGTTAACTAATAAAGCTTCTAGTAGATCCAAACCCCTAGGAATCGCGCTGATTGTGTCGGTTGTATTGTTATACTTTTAAGTCAGATTGTTATTATAATTGCCTGCCTCTTCCTTATAAAGTGCATTAACTTGCTCTTCCCTAAGTTAAACCTTAGCTTATACTCCTTTAACCACTCCTTACATATTCTCTAGGCTCTTTTTAGTTATACTTTAGTCTCCTCTGCCGTTTTTCCATATACTATAATGTTTATATTATCTAAGAACCCTAACATTAGTGTTAATTCTACCGCCGCCAGCCTTTAATACAGTGGTATAATATACAACAGGAAGAGGATAGGAGACGCCGGCGACCCTTGCAGAACCCCTACAGTAATTTGGATTTCCTTAGTAATACGTCCGTTAAACGCTAATTATACTCTTCTTCCTAACGTAAAACCCTTTATTTATCTGGTCATCCACCCTAGTAGTCCTAACTCCCTTATAGTGTATATTAATTGTTTATAGCTAATAGTGTTAAACGCCCTAGTAATATCCAGCTATAGTAATAATGCTATCCCCTAATAGTGCCATGCCATCCTTACTACCTCTTTTAGCGTGCTTAGTGCTACCTCCGTTAACCTGCTAGCCCTATTGCTTATTTGTATATCTAGCAGTATATAGCCTTCCTCTGCTGTAGTAGTAATCCTCCTTATAATGGCTTCCTTAATTACTTTGCCCATTGTGTTTAGTAACGATATCGGCCTCTACCCCCCTGGTCTGCCTAACTCCTTAAGGGTCTTCCCAGGTTTACGTAGAACTACCACCTTTGCACGCCAGAAGAAGGCCGGATAGTATCCTAAGCTGTAGCATGCGTTTGCAAGGCGTGTTAAACACAATATTAGGGCTGCGCTGTATAGCTTAAGGAAACCCGTTAGTAGCTCGTCCGGCCCTAGGGCTTTCTAGCTTGCTGTATTCTTCATAACTTCTCTAATTTCCTCCTCTGTAAACGCAGGAGCTACCTGTTTATCGTTATAGTATCTTGTCCCCTCTTCTCCCTCTAGTCCTAAAGCCCTAGCTGTAGATAGAGGGAAGAACCTCTCTGTAAATGCCCTTGCCTTACCCTTATATATAACCTCCATTATCTCCTCCCTGCTGTTGTTTCCTAGCTAAGTTAGTAGCGGAACTTATTACATCTCTAGGGGGAGTCCACTCCATAGCTGGGCCTAACGCTCTAAGGTCCAGAGGCTCCCTTTAGACCTAGATAGCTTACTAACAGCCTGTTGCTAGCTGCTTTTCTTCTCCTCCAAGATAACACGGTCCTGTATTTTTATAGCTTCTGTTAAGGTCTACCATAATTCCTGCGTCCGTTATTGCCGCCACCGCCTGCTAGCACATCTTACCTTTGCTGTCACGTCCTTAACCCTTTTATTCCACTATAGCTGTGGTTTGCTATGCCCTTAAGGTCGTTTAGGTGCCACTATATTAGCTATCTCCGTAAGCTAGTAAGTAAGCCATTGCGCATAGTCATTAACTTCCTGCTAGTTACCTAGCAAGAGCTCTAACCCCTCCTTTCTAAGCCTGTTTAGCGCCTTTGCTATAATTAGGTTCTTGTCTGCTGTCCTCTAACCCTGAATTAACCCTAGGCTGCTGCTAAATTCCTTGCTTGTCCTAATGTTAATAAGTTAAGGCATATGGTCGGATCCGGCGATTTCCACTGGCCTAGTGAACTCAACACTAACGTTATAAGTGGTCCACGCATGATTAATAGTGCTGTCCCTGCTTCCATGTTCTCTCCTTATTACTTCCCTAAACAGAGTAACTAGGCCGAGTTGCTACCTTATTATAAATTCCAACATCTTATTATGCCCCTGAGAGGTTCTGCCGAATCTATCCCATAGGGGGTGATGTTAGTTAAAGTCCCCTACAAATACACTTTAACCCTTCGCCTAGGTATTGGCAAAGTGTTATAAAGGCGTCTGCCACCCCCTTTTATAAGCCGGGGAATATATGTTATATACCTCTACTCTACATAGCTTAACACTACACTAATCCTCCCCCCTCCCTATAGTCTAACGCCCTGCCTTGACCTTCCAGTATATATAAATCGCCGTTCTTCTACTATATGTTGCTAACATATAGTGCCCCTAAGATAGATTCGGTAGTATACTGTTATAGCCTCCTAGTTCCTAGATAGCTATCACCTTAGGGCTAATGTTATGCCCTAACGCTAGATATACTAGATTGCTTTTCTTCTGTATATTCCAGTACATAACCTTAATTATATACTCTATTATGTGCTTCAGAGCACCCTGGTTAGGCTGGCTCCAGTATTATTCTGCTCTCTTATTAGTTATAGGAAGGCTAGCATTATGCCTTCCTCTGCTAGTCTCTGCCGTCCTAATTATAGTTTGTATGTTTATCTTGTAGAAAGGCCCCTTAGTTATATGCTCCTTCCTTTTAGCTGCCTTTCCATTAATCCCCTAGTCTCTTCTCTATAATAACCCTTGCCTGTAGTAGCTGTTACGGCCTCTGACCGATAGTCGCGGAAGAACAGCAGCCTTATAGCGTAAGCCTTCCGGGCCTGTTACTACCTATTATTACTTACCGAGCATAGCCGAGACTATACTAGATGTGCCCCTGTGCAATTTAGGCATCTCTCCCGTACCTTGCCTGTTAATATTAGGTAAGTCCTCTCTCTCTTAGGGTGTTTTCTAGCAGTATACCTGCCGCATCTTGCTTCCTCCTTATAGTGCCTAGTAATATGTCTAATCTTATAGTAATTATAATATTGCTTTAGGTAGACTATCTTGTTATATGGCTTGGCGTTGAAAATCTCTGCTTGGTATACTATTCCCCTATGGTATAGGCGGTTTGCTGCCTCGGTGCCCTTAACGCTAACTACTAGTAGTGCCCTTGTCGCTATTCCCTTTAGCTTCCGTACTATTATCTTTGCCATATTTAGACCATTTTCCTTTTTAATGTTTTTCCTTATATCCTTGATTATAACGTGGTTCGTTAATTGTGTTAGGAATCCCTTGATAATCACACTGAACATCTTCCTGTTTACTTCCGCTGTAGGTCCAAAGGTAACTCTTACCTAGGCCGTGTTTTCCTTCTATTTCCTCCCTGCCTTAGTAAACATAATAACTATGTCTCTACTCTACAGTCTGCATGCTGCTATTACCTCCTCTATGCCAATAGTGCTGTTTACTGCCTTTGTAATCTCTCCTAGCAATCTGTTTCTAACTGCCTTGCTAATAGTGTTTTCCTTTACTATTGCTTCCTAGTAATGGCGGGCCGGTATCGCCATACCCTCTGTTCGGGCCAAAGGTATTGTTATATTCTACCCTGTGACTCTATAAGCTGTAATAGTTGCCTAAGTCCCCCTAATTATTAATCCAGTCCTAGGGACAGCCTTTATTACCTCCTTAACCGCCTTCTTAACTGTAGTTTCTACTTTACTATTAACCACTTCTATAATCAACGCCTGTAGATCTCCTGTGCCAGTCTTTGCTTAGGCTATCTCCCCTTCTATATCTATAGTAACTTATATAAAGGTCCTAATAAAAGCCTATACTTCTGTTATTTCTGCCTTTAGGATAACTTTTATTATTAACTCCTTTAGTGATTTTATTTTATTCTTTAGTTTTTCCTATACTGCTATTACTCTAGGATTCTTTCTTTAATATTATATTTCTTCCTAAGTAGTGCCTTATCCTCCGTTAGTTACGGATCTATGCGAAAATTCGTTAATTATTGCACCCCTTGCGCCGCTTACTCCCCTTATGTAATATGCTATTGCTAGGGGGGGTATTTGACAATAAGGAATCTAATTCTGTGCTTCTTTTTCGTTTTAGGCGTGATACCGCGTCGTGTCCGCGGTGTTGGTCATCCTGTTTATTTGCTTTAATAGGTGCAATAATAAGCAAGGTTTCTGGCTTTTTAAGAGGTATTACTACAGTTAAAGTCTCTGGTTCTATAAGAGGTATAGTCCTAGGCAGGGTGGTTTTAGTTCTTAATAATATTACCTTAGGTTTAGTTACTAATAGTTTAAGAAGCCCTTCCTTCTTAGCCTTTTTTAGCATTTATTATACTAGAATCAGTTCTTCCCTAAAGTATAAGGAATATATAAGAGCTAAGTTAACAAGTTATAGCAGTTCTACAGTCTAGTAAATCTTTCCGTTATAGAATTTATAACTTTCTAGACAGGCAAGATCCTTAATCTTATTATTAATAGTTACTAGTCTTTCTCTAGGACTAAGAGGGTTAGGATTCTGCTTAAGGTATTTATAAAAATCATAAATATAGTAAAGCTCTCCCTTAGTAATAGTTATAGTGCGCGGTTAGTGGTTGTCTAATTCCTAGTGCTAACTTATTAATTTAAATATAAGTTTTATTAAATCCTTCTTACCTCTTAGCTTATAGCCTTACTATAAGTAGTAAATCTAATGTTTTAGTATACTGCCTTACTTATTAATAACAGTAACCCTAACTTTTTAACTATTATAGCCTTACTGGTTAGGACCTAGTAATCTAGTAATTTAACTTAATACGTCTTACTAACTAAAAGCAGTAAGTCCTTAATTTTTAGTTAAAACCTTACATAAAGAACGCGAGTAATTACTACTAGTTATTATGTAGTGGGATTGTTATATAGTCAGTTAGAAGCAACCGTAAAGCTGTTATTAATATTATTATAAAAGGGTTATTAAATGCACCTATATATACTACTATTAAGTCATATAGTTAAGTGCATTCTATATAAGTTGTTATTATTATTCTTAAGTCTTACTAGCTATATAACAAATCCGTCCTATATAGGTGGGGATCCGACATCGCGGATTATCCCGTAACATCAATCGTAGACTAGTAGTAAATTAACAATAAGGGGTAAATTCTATAAAGAAACTTCTTAATAATTATAGACAAGTAGCAAAAGTTAATAATAATAGAAAAAGTTGCTTTTAGGTAGCATAAACAACGGATTCTATGCAATTAAATAAATAAGTGCGTTATATTAGAAGTTTGTCTCTTCTGTTAATTTCTAGCTAATTTGTAGTTATAATAACCACTAATTAGTAATGGTTTTATAAGGTACGATATGCTGTAGTAATAACGCAAAGGGGGGTAATAAAGGTCTGATTTCTATATGGTTATAATTATCTAAAGGGGAAAAAGAGGGGGATAATATAGAAGTATAGTGTTATAGCTATAGTACTGCCCTAGGTTATATAATATAGTAATCCAGCTAATTAGGGCATGTATATTATACGTATAACCCATAATTCCCGGTTAATATCGTGTATCCCTTCCATCCTCCAGACGAGCGATTCCAACATTAACTTTACCCCCCCTACATTTGTGCTGCAACATACTTATAACCTGCGCGTTACCAATAATAGCTATACTACTAGGACCTAATTTACTATTATAAAGACCAAGTAAAAAGGCTAGATTAAGATATATTAAAATATATATAAAGCTTAATTTACTAGTATAAAGCTTAAGTTAAAAGGCTAAATTCAAGTATATTAGCTTATATACCTTATAAGGTATAGTCTTTATAATATAATTAGCTTTCTTACCATATAAATTTAAGCCTTAAGCTTAAATCTATTATATAGCCTTTTTTTTACTATTAAAATACTATAATAATAATAAAGTATAGGTCCTTTTTTTTATTATATTATTTTTTAAGCACTTCAAGTATATATAAATATTAGTTAAATATATAATCTAAATATATATCCTACTTTTATTTAGTTATCTTACTAACTAGATATAGGTTACTAACTCTTTATATTTATAATGTCTTTATAATAATATAAAACTAACCTTAAATATCTTTTTCTTTACCTTTTATTTTTTTTATATTAATTCTTTTACTCTTATTAATATTTTTATTTATACTTAACTTATAATCTCTTATTATTCTTTATTTTTACTAATTATTCTTATTTATTTTTTATTCTTATTTTTAGTATTATATAAGTTAAATTCCTTTTATATAATTTATAATATTTTAGTACTAATCATTTAAATATAAAAAGTATATTTACTATAATAAGAGCTCCTTTATTACCTTTTTTAAACTATATTTATAGTAGTCTTACTATAATAAGTAATTTAAATAATAAGGATACTACTAATACTAAAGAATATAAAGCTATATATATTTCTTATATATAACCTATATATTTATAAGGAGGCTATATGCCTTTTTAACTCTTATAAGTATGCTTATTATATATATTAAGCTATCTATAAAAGCTATTTTTAGAAGAAAGAGCTTATAGTATCTAACCCTAAACTATACTAAATAATAAAAAATATATATTACCTTACTTATAATAGGTGCTTAATTAAAATCTAAGTATTGCTTACTATGCTAAAATACTAGGCAAATAAGGCTACTTTAATAGCTAAATTTGTTTATACTAGTTATTAATTTAAGGATACTCTATGAGCTATTTATATTACTTTTTCTACTATTACTATTATTATAAGCCTTCTCTTAGCCACTATTATACAGCCTTTTATTATACTTTCTAGCCCTATAGTAATACTTAGCTTAATATAGGCTACTAATTTTATATATAAGATATATACCCTTTGTGATTTTTTATTATATAGTATCTTAGCTTTATAAAAATTACTTATAAAAGCTAATTATTATTGATATATGCTAGGTAGCTGAGCTACTTTCTAGTACTCCTTCTTCTAAATAATATAGGAAAAACCCTAGTATAGGGGGAAAAACCTATATTTACTTATTATAGTTATAGCATAGCCTTACTCTAGGGTTTGCTTAGTTTTTTTATAAGTAAAGCTTTTTTACTTACCTTTTTTTAAGCTATAATTATTAATAAAAGTATAAAATTATATTTATACTATATTATATTAAAATTAGTACTTTTAAGGTATTTTTAAGGTATTTTCTAGCTTTTTTAAGCCTTTTATAGTTTAAATTCTTTAGGTTCTTTTTAATTTTATTAATACTAGTATATAGTTAGGTATATAACCTAGTTGTTGGAATCGCTCGTCTTAAGGATGGAAGGGATACACGATAGTGACCGGGAATTGTGGGTCATACGCACGATGCGCGTGCCCTGATTGGCTGGATCACTATGTTATGTGACCTAGGGCAGTACTATAGCCACAACACTATACTTCTGCATTATCCCCCTCTTTTCCCTTTAGATAATTAAGAAGAATATAGACATTAGACTTTTATTACCCCCCGTTATTACTACAGCAATCACACCCTGTGAAACCAGCACTGATTAGTGGTTATTATAACCACAGATTGGCCAGGAATCAACAGAAGAGACGAACTTCCGATATAACGTACTTATTCACTTAATTGCGTAGAATCCGTTGTTTATGCTACCTAAAAGCAACTTTTTCTATTATTGTTGACTTTTACTACTCGTCTATAATTATTAAGAAAGTTTCTTTATGGAATTTACCCCTTATTATCAACTTACTACTAGTCTACAATTAAAGTATCTTCTTCGCCGTCTATTACAGAGAAAACACTGAAAATGGCTTTAACTTCCACTACTAGAGCTAATTAACCTATTTAAGACTCCCTTCCTATAAAACTCTAAAAGTATTCTAACTACTTTACAGAGAAATAGGCCAAAGCTAATGAACAAATTAACCCTAAAAAAGCTATAACTTCCGAACTCTACGATAAATTTACATACTATGTCGACTAGTATAAATCTAGTAACCAGCAAGGTACTAGGTTTCTGTTCACATACTAAGAAGACTTTAAAGGATAGAATGCCGACATTTTTAAGAAGATTACCCCTAAGGTTCAATAAATACTTTAAGATATTCTTCGAGATTAAGGAATTAACATGCAAGAAGGATCGCAAAGACTAATCAACTATGTACTCACTAATTTGGTTAGTATAGATAATTCTGTCTTCTTTCCTAATGGAAAGCTCCTGACAGGAAACAACACCATTAACACGTTAACGTTAATAATAACCTCACCTCCCCCTAACCCTCCTAACCCTCTTACTAAAGAAATAATAATAAAAACAACAATCCCCTCTCCCCTAGAACAATAAACTATATTAAAGGAAATCACCAATATAGACCAAAAAGCCTTAAACTCCCTTGCTAGAGTTTATGATAAGGAAAATAAGTATTCTAGAGCACTTTTTGACTTTATATATCCTAAAGTCCTAATCTTTAAGGATATCTGCATAGTATAAGGAATTTCGCCTAAGTTATACCCGTTTATACTGTTAATAATGCTTACAGGCAATGCCTATAAGTATTACCTTAAGAAATTTAGCAGAAGACTTATTTTATTCAACATAATAACTAAGCAGATAAAGGAAAACTTTAAGACTAAAGAAAATCGAAAATTCTACTAAACACGATTTTAAGAGATAAAGTTTCATCGCATTACAGCTGAAAATCCGATGAAGACTAAACTTAAATGTTTGGAATTAATGATTCAACAGCTCTTAGACCTATTTAATAGTCTTTACCCCCCCTCTGAAAAAGATATAATCCTTAGGCGCTAACTAGAAATATCTGTTTAAGATAGCCCTAAATTTAACCAGATAACCTACGTCCGAACCAATACCTATAAAGGCGTAGTTAGTAATATTTGCCGCTGCCTTATAACGAAAGATATAATAGAACCTGTTTCAAAATCATCCACAAGCTAATAAATCACGAGAGAAAGCAAGTATTAACCTTAAAACACTACCCTAAGCACTAACATGGTCTTGTTTACCGACCGACGATATTCACAAGCTTCCTAACCCTAAAATAAAGCTAGATCCAAGAAATGCTTTATCTATTACAAAGAAGGATGTTAGTTAACTAACCATCCTATCTCTAAACAAAAGAAAGCAAAAGAAACTTAGTAGAGCAACCAAAGGCATAAATCCCCTCCTTCTGAACGCTAATTTCATGCATTCTTACAAGCATTTAAAGGTAAAGATAAAGAGTTATTACCCCTGGACAGCAGGGATGAGAATAAACACGAAAAAGCTGCCTAGAACGCAGTATTCATTGCCTCTAAAGAAGAAAAAGCACAAAGCGATAGAGAAGCATAAGAAACTCTCACGTTCACAACTTTCTTTACACAAGCACTTAATCCCCCTCTCTTTTCTGCCTTAACCGTAAATTTCCTGTAAAATAATGCCTTTAAACACGCGTTATTTATTAAAGACCCTTATGACCGTAATACTGATAAAACCACACAAAAGCAGGTATTTCTTGTGGATTCACAATATACTACGGAAACGTTTCACGGTATCCTCCTAAATACTAGAGCAGCCGGAATTTCAACTGCTGGCCAAGGTTAAGTCAAAGCCTTAATACGCCTTATAACAGACCTCACAATCAAGCCTTCTTCTAACCAGAGAACCATCAACTTTAGTGCCAGAAGTACGACCTTAAATGGCATTTTAAAGCTTCCTACAATCTTTAGTATAATTTCTTTTTATGTTCTTAATAGTGCTATGCCTTTCCTATATTTTATTACAAATATAAATAAAATAGGTGTTAAGCTTAATAATCTTAAGAACCTCCTTATTTAAGGAGAAAAGAAAGTACCTATTATTAGAAAATAGGGACATCCTTAGTAAACAATTAGTTCCCAAGAACCTGCCGTCTTTATGCTCCTAAAAGCAGAAATTTGCCAACTTTATTGTCAATTTGGCCACCCTTTAATCAACCAACTGCACAACCTTCTTGCCAAGGCTAGTAAAGATTTTAACAGAGCTAACATAAGAAAAATCACACACGCCTGTCACTAATGTCAGATAAACGCTAAGGCTCCGAGTAGATTTAAGTTCACTCTTAAAGACGATTTTAAATTCAACTATAAGGTTCTCGTTAATATTATATAAATTAATAAAAAGCCTGTCCTCCATGTTATTAACTTAGCAACTTTATTTTAAGCCGCTTGCTTTCTTAGACCCTAACAACAGAAAGCTCGAGATATCTAGAACGCCCTTAAGGAATGTTAGATTAACACATATCTTAGTCCCCCAGACTAAATAGTCCATAATACTAGAAGAAACTTTACTTCTAGCGAATTCAGGCATTTAGCTCGACTATTGTTAATTAACATTAACGAAGTCCCTGTTAAAGCACATAACAGCATTGGAAAACTTAAGCAATATCACGCCCCTCTTTAAAGAGCATATAATATCATTAAGACTAAAGCTTACGGTCTTCTCTTAAAAGAGCAGATGCTTTAAATAGCTGTTAAAGCAGTTAACAACTCCGCCGGCCTAAATGGCCTTATCCTAACCCTTTTAGTCTTTAGAATATATCTAAGGATAATAAATAATTCTCCCCTAAGCCTCAAAGTCGCTTAGAGAGCTAAGATACTTTAAAAAGCAATAGATAAAGCAAGGCATAGCCTTATAAGGCGTTAAGTCAACGATGCCCTTAACACTTAAAATGGCCTAATAACCCTGCCAACACATAATCTCCCCTTAAACTTTAATGTATAAGTTTATTATAAGAAAGGTGGATAGACTAGTCCATATAAGCTTCTTTTAATAGAAGGAGAGACTTATATTATTAAGATGCCTTACGGCCCTATGAAGTTTCAATCTATAGTTGTTAAGCCATACATCACTTTGCCAGAAGCAGAGACTTCTTATAAGGATAACTAAGCTTAAAATAAGGAAGCTACGGGAATAGCTTCAACCTCCTAAGAAGGGCAAGGCCTATGCCTAAACAACCCAGACCAGGAAAACGCCAAGATTAATAAGATTGTTCACAAGACTCCCCCCGACGAAATTGTTCACAAGACTTCCCCCAACGAAATTGTCCATAAGACTCCCCCTAATAACCCTATAAATCCAACATAAAGAGGCCATAGAAGACCTCGGAAATACCCTCAACCAGAAGCTTTTCTTATAGAGAAAGAAAAGGCAGATTTTTAACTTATAATTAACCTCTACGTGCAAGGAAAGATAACCACGCCTGGAGAACCATTTAAACTCTCTAACAAGGCCGAGATTAACACTTTACTAGTAAGAAATATGTTTAAATTTATTTAATTTAACCCTTAAAAGCATAGAAACGAGAGACTCTTTAGTTTACGAATAGTATGTAAGATTAAGGGCAAAGCAACCAATTCCCTATATGAAAAATCGCAATGTGTCATTTAAGGCCATAGCGACCGTAGGAAAGAGGTTATCCTTACACAGTCCCCGACGATTTAAAGAGCTAGCCAGAGGCTTATTATTGCTCTTGCTCTATTACTAAAAAGAGAAGGCATTACGGCTTAGTTAAGGGATATTACCTAAGCATATGTGCAATTACAGATAAAGCTTAATCGCACAATTCTTGTAAAGCTTCTAGCATAAATTGCACACCTCTACCCGCCAGATATCATTATGGTTGTAATAAAGCCGCTATACGGAATAGCAGAAGCAGGCACACATTAGTGGTTAACGTATTTTAATCATTATCGCTAAAAACTCTAGATAATTACTTCCACCTACAACCCATATCTACTTATTTCTTTGAAGGAAAGCTCTTATTTTAGACTTATTAGAATGTAAACCGATAACACATTAGGCCTTAGTAATACTGAATTCTTCGATTGTGAAGAAGTTGAATTGAAAAATGCCGGATTTCTCATAAAGCCAAAGCAATGCCTAGAGAAATCGATACCGTTGATGTTTAATAGTTACATTTTAAGCGAAGCTGATAATAACATCTTCTTCCTACAACAAAAGGCATAAGGAAAGAAGTTGTCAGAAGTTAACCAGGATAATCAAGCTTAATATATTAAGCAGAGGGCTTAAGGTGTATACATTGCTCTCATCTGCCAACCCGAAGCTTCTTACAATCTTTCTGTTACTGCCTAAAGTTAACAACCAGAACCTAACAATATAATAAAGCTTAACAAGAGGCTTAAGTAGCAAATTAACAATCAGACTCATGGACTTCACTACGTGCCTCTCTTACTAGAAAATGCCTCCCTCTATGTTTTTATTAATAGCTCCTTTGCTAATAATAAAGACCTTAGCTTGCAAATCGGCTATGTAATTATTCTCGGGAATAAGGAAAGAAACATTAATGCCTCTAAATTCACGCTTATAGGCAATATCGTAACCTACAGCTCTATAAAATCTAAAAGAGTCACAAGGAGCGCCTTAGTATTAAAGCTATATAAAATGGTCTAAGGAGTTAATATTACTTATGCAATAAGTACAACTTTGAGGATTATTACTAATTAATTAAACAAGCTAAACATCCTAATCGTAATATGTACTAACTCTTTTTTATTATATGAGTATATTATTAAGTTAGGCACTATAAAGGAGAAAAGGCTTATGATTAATATTATGGCACTATAACAGTCATACAAGCGAAGGGAAATCGCGGAAATCCAATGGATAAATGGCTATAATAACCTTGCCAACGCGATAATAAAGGCTTCCCTGAATAAAAGCCTTAAGACCTTTGTAACCAAGAATGAGGCTCGGATTTGAGTGGAAGGTTAGGTAAAGAGACCGGTATTAAGCGTTAAAGCCAAAGCTGCTTAAGCGCGTAACAAAGAGTTTAAATTCAATGAATCCGAACGCAATTAATTAAGGGACTTTAAGGATGCTCTGGACTAGGGAAAAGTTATTTATTTAGTGTTTTAGAGCAATTCCTCTTTTTTAATAAAGAGAGAGTTTATAAGTATTAGAATCGCTCGTCTTAAGGATAGAAGGGATACATAATAGTAACCGGGAATTGTGGGTTATACGCATAATACGCGTGCCCTAATTGGCTGGATCACTATGTCATGTGACCTAGGGCAGTACTATAGCCACAACACCACACTTCTGCATTGTCCCCCTCTTTTCCCTTTAGATAATTAAGAAGAATATAGACATCAGACTTTTGTTACCCCCTGTTATTACTGCAGCAATCACACCCTGTGAAACCAGCACTAGTATATAGCCTAATATATAACTTAAGGGAAGGCTATTATTATATAAAAAGGTCTTTTTTTTTTTTTTTCTCTTTTAAATATTATTAATCCCTTTACTAGTAAGTATAATCCTAGGAGGCTAACTAACTTGGACTCTTGTGTTCCCTGCTTATATATTGCTGCTCTGCTAGTTTTCGCGCGCCTCTGCGTGCTATAACGCCCGACCGGTTGCTGATAAGGCTATAAAAGCTAATATACTTACTATTTATTTCCCTATTACCTTTAAAATAATTTGCCTCTTTATTAACCTTAAAACTACTTATCCTTTTATTACTTATAAACTAGATTTTTATTACTTTACCTTTATTATTATATTAAGTAATAATAAATTTAATAATAAAACCCTTATATAACTACCTTATAATAAAGTTATACTCTTTTTAGGCTTAGGATTTTAGTAATATAGCTCTTTAGCCTCTGCTTCTTTTTTTTAATATACTTTTAGTATAATTAGTATATTTTATTTAGTTTTTTCTTTTAGTTCTCTTTTTATATTAAATCCTTCTTAAGGGTAATATAAGCACTTCATTAAGAATAAAAATAATATAAATAAGTATTAAAACCACTAATACTTTTTTT
Organism: Aciculosporium take MAFF-241224; assembly: GCA_000222935.2. Lineage (NCBI taxonomy): Eukaryota > Fungi > Ascomycota > Sordariomycetes > Hypocreales > Clavicipitaceae > Aciculosporium > Aciculosporium take. Next base: position 17,838 of record AFQZ01000077.1, read on the forward strand.
TTAATTTAGTTTTATATTTGTTTATTTTCTATTTTAATATAAGTATAAACCTAGTTTATTTTTAAGATATTTATAGTTAAAATTTAGTTTACCTTTTATTTAAGCTTATTATTACTATATATATTTCTTTATTATATTTTAAATCTTTTTAAGGCTATTATCTTTAAAAAAACTTTTTAATAGCTTTTATATTAGCTATGTATATTTAATTTATTTTACTAGTATATTTTATTAGTTCTTATAACCTTATATATTCCTTAGTATTATAATAGCCTTTATTTTACATTTTATTAGCTTGAAATTATCTTTATATAATAAAAGCATTAAGCCTAATCTAGAGTTAGCTAATTATTATAATAATAATAAATTAAATACTACTTACTTTATAAAATTTATATAAAAAATAAGATATATACCTTATAAAATATTAAGTTAAATAGTAAATAGTATTAATATATTTAAAACCTAATATTTTGCTTTAACCTACTTAGGATTTTAGCTAAAATAATTTATTTTAATATAAGATAGGTTTAATTATATAAAGTCTTTTACTTAATATTATTTTACTAAGTATTAAGAGTATTTATAATATTTTATTATTATTATTATATAAAGTTAATTACTACTTAAGCTAATATCATTTTCTTTTAAAAGTATTTTAAGAATAATATAGCCCTTTTCTTAAGTAAAGTTAGGCTTTTAGTTATATTTAATATTTATTACATTAGCTTAATATTAAACCCCTTTAATACTCAGTTTATATTTATACTAATTACTATAAATATTTAGTTATTAAGTGCTATTTAATAAGCTAAAAGGTAATTAGCTTAGATATATTATACAAAAGTAATAACTACTTAAAAAACTTCTTATATTTCTTAGTTTACTTACGTTATACTACTATTTATTGAAGAATAATATAATATAAATAATAGTAATTTTATACCTACATTTTTATAAAGTATAGTTTAAAAATAGCTAAGCTAGTTTAACTTATAATTAAAGATAATCTAATAAAGAAACCTATAAAATTACTACTAATAATACTTAACGCATTTTATATATACCTTAGCTTTTATACTTATTATTACTTTTAATTAAATATACTTTAAAAGGCAGTTTACAATAACTATTAAGTAATAAGGTAAATCCTTATAATATATAAAAAGGTTTATTATAAAGTCTATTAAGATTTATAACTAGTAATAGTTTATAAATAGTATAGGTTTTAATAGCCTTTATTAAAGCTAATAACTTTTCTACTTACTAAAACAGTAATAATTCTACATAAATTATACTATATTTTTTAATACCCCCTCCTAGTAATAATCCCTTTATAATACCTAAAAAGTAATATTTCTTCTTAAGTAGCCTAATATAAGTAAGTTATAAACCTATTATATAGGCAATATAATAAGAGGCTTTTATTAAGGAATTTAAAGCTATCTTTAGAATTATAGTATTTTTTAAGTATTTAATATATAATTTACTATTAATAATTTAATTTTTATAAAAATAAGAAATTTTTATTTTATTATCAAAACTACTTTTAATATCTTATTATATAAATTATTTATAATAACTCCTAAATTTTATAAATCTTAAAGATATTTATTTTAGAAGAGATTAAAGCCTTAAAATAAGGGCTTTATTAAGTTAAATTTAATAATATCTTATATAATTATTGTATTTAAATTATATTTATTTTAAATACTAATTTCCTTTTAATTTACTTATTATTTATACTCTTATTAGGCTTACATTACTAATATCCTGCTTTTTATCTTTCTTAAAAGCCTTTAAACTAAATATATAATATACCCTATAGGGTAGCTCCTTTAACCCTAATCTAATTTTATTAAAAAAAAGTATTTAGCTAACCTACTTATATATCTAAATAATATTAAAAATAATAAGTAAAAAGGGATAATATTTTAAACTATTTTACCTATCTTTTTAATATTTTATAAGAAGCTATAAAATACTTTAGGTTTTTATAATTAATTAAAATTATAAATAGCTAGGCTATACTTTATAGCTTTACTAACTATACCTTAAGATAAGAAATATAACTATAAAGCTTTTTATTATAAATAGTATAGTTTTATTATATAAATATTAATTATACTAAGTAATATACTACTAGCTGCTATATACCCTTTAAATTATATTATAAATGATATTTACTTATTAGCTTATTAAAAGAATTAGCTTTTATATATATATTTAAATTAAAATCCTATTATATAAAAATTAAAAATAATATAAAAATAGCCTTAAGTATTTAAAATACCTTTTTATATTTTAAGGTTTAATAAAACCTAATTATCTTTGTCGGAATCGCTCGTATGGAGGATGGAAGGGATATGCCGCATTAACTAGGAATTATAGGTTGTACATAAAATATATATACCCTAATTAGCTAGATTATAGGTTATATAACCTAGGGCTATACTATAGCTATAACACTACACCTTTGCATTATAGCTTACTTCTTCTCTCTTTCTTAAATAGATAGAATTAATTATTAAACCCCCCCCCTATATTTATGCTGTAGTATACCTGTAACCTGTGCGTTATTAACACTAATTAGTAGTTACTAATAACTACAGATTTACTAGGTTATATACAGAAGAGACTTATCCGAATGCTTTTACTTATATAACTATAAGAAATTCTAATGTTATACTAATTAAAGGATTATTTCTTTAAATTGTTAACTATTAAATCGTCTATAATTATAAGAAGACTTAACTCTTGTAGATCTTCTTACTTATTATTAACTTTTGCTACTTATTTACAATTAAAACCAGATCTTCACTGTTATTTACAGAGAACCAACGCTAACTGCTTTAATTAGTACTGAATATAAAGCCCAAAACACTAAAATATCTTCAAGCAAAGGAAAAAACAATTTTAATAAATAACTCTAAAAGGATATTTATAGAAAAGAACTTCTAAAGAGTACCCTACCTTAAAAGCTTTATAAACACTACTTAATCCTAATATAGAACTAAACTAAGCTAGTTAAGAATATTAATATAAAAACACTTACTAAATAACAAATTAACAACCATATTGCCTACATAATTAACTACTATATTCTTAACTAAGGAAAAGGTTATAATCTCTTTGTTAACTTCTAATAAGATTATAAAAATTAGAATAAGGCTGCTTTTAATAAAAGTAATAACAACCTTAGGTATACCCTTTGTAATTACCTTAATAATAATAGCATTAAGACAGCCAGAGGATTAAGATCAAATGCCTCTAAAGATCTTATTAATATCTTAAATATTAACCCTTAACCAGAACTATAAAACCTAATAGGAAAAATTTCTAAAAGTAATCAGAAAGCTCTTAATACTTTTAAAAGACTTTATTATAGGGAAGACCTAGCTTAAGATAATAAAGCTATAAGAATAGCCTTGGTTTCCTAAGGAGGGCAAGGCTATGTCTAAAAAGGCTAAAGGGAAGAAGCTAATACTAAACTTAATAAAGCTACGGGAATATCCTTAATTTCCTAAGAAGGGCAAGGCCATGGCCTAAACAACTAAGAGTAAGAAGATATTAAAATTAGTAAAATTATTTATAAGACTCCTCCTGAACTTTATCACAAGAAAGACCAGGTTTAAGATAACAAACCCTTGATTTCCTAAGGAATGCAAGGCCACGGCCTAAGCAACTAAGGGCAAGAAGATGCCAAACTTAACGAAATTTACAAGAATACCCCGGCTTATGATAAAAACCACGAGAACCCCCCTGATAACCTAAAAACTCTGCTATAAAGAGGACATGGAAGACCCTGGAAATACCCTTAAGCAAAGGCTTTTCTTACTAAAAATCAAAAAGCCGATTTTTAGCTTATAATTGCCCTCTATATACAAGACCTATTACAAGAGTTATTACAAGAGCTGCTATTAGAGCCGCTAAAGAATAGAAAAGTTAAACACTCTTAAGCAGAGGCTTTTCTTATTAAGAAAGAAAAGGCCGACTTTTAACTTATAGTTAACCTCTATATAAGAGACCTATTATAAGAGTTGCCGTAAGAGCCGCCGTCAGAGCCGCCGAAGATTAAGAAAGTCCTAATTCCTTACTAAATTTAATAGCAAATTAAGCACCCGATAAAGAGTTTAAATTCAATAAATTTAAACGCGATTATAAGCACCTAATTTAGTAGGATTGACCGCGGGAATTACACTCTTTAGCCCCCCCCCCCCTACAATACTCTTTGCCAAATTACACTCTTTGGCCCCCCCCCCCCACAACACTCTTTGCCCTGGACCAACAAAAGTCATTCATTTGGAGGATGTTTTTCGCTTTGTTACTGGGTTATTAATATCTGATTATTTTGGGCGTTTTATGTATTTTTTCAGAGTATTATTATTATTCATGTACGCTAGGTAGCTAGAGCCACTATCTAGTTTATCAACTAACTTCTTAATATAGGAAAAACCCTAAGATAGGGGAGAAAACCCATATTCTTCCATATAGCTCCCGCTAAGCCTCTGATATAGAGTCTTTATTATTTCCAACCATTAGTATAAGATATCTACCAGTTCCCCGGAACTGCAGATAATAACAAAAGTATAGTTATGCTTTATATAAAAGGTTAGTATGTTAGTAAAAACCCCCTATAAGCACCTCCCCTCCTAGTCCGGCTCTTCCTCCTCTATTCTGTTGTTTCTGTTGCCTCTGGTCCCTTTCTTAGCCTTATTATTGCGTATCTGCCACGCCTTACTAAGCTCCTCTGCTAACCTGTATTACTAAAGTCGCCCAGTCGAAAGCACCCACTTTATGATATTTAGTACTAGCTTTTTATTATTAAGCGCTGCCCTAAGTTCCTGTAGATCTCTTATTACGGGTACCACTAGAATCAGTCTTAAATAGTTATATTCTAGGCATAACAGGATAAGGTGGTAGATATCCTCGTCTCCTCCCTAGTATTAGCATATTAGTAAAGTTACCTTAGGCACCTGTCTGTTATAAAGGAAGGCATTTAGCCTTATTTTTTCCGTTTAAAGCTAAACTAGGGCTGTAGATTTATGCTTAAGCAGGCTATTATAGAGCTTTACTATCTTTTTTATACTCTTAAAGTTAGGTTCCTTGTCTGCTGCTATTGCTTTTGCCCGTCCTCTTCTTACCTAAGCCTTATGCCTCTGCTATATCCACTGTTTTTCCTACTTCCTCTCTAATTCCTGCCTAGCTATAAGGCCGCTAGGGAGGGGGGGGGGGGCATTAGGAAACACCTTATAGAGGTTGCATTGGCGGCCTCTTCCTTAACGTTGTAGCTATAATACTATTAAATTGCATGCTTATTATATCTTCTTGCCCATGCTACTGTCCTTAAGTCTTTAGTAGAATCGTTGCTTAATGTAATTAAGGTACAGATCTACTAGCAGCACCGCTGCTTTTGTCTTTAAGAGTGTTACTAGCGTTGCCTTATATGCCCTTATAACCTGCCTTAAGCATTTATTCTATTCCTTTATAAATGCCTTTACTACCCCCTGTACTACCCCTTCTAACTCGCTATAGGTGTGGTATATCCTAGCTTTATATGCTATTATGCTTCTTATTACCTGCATATAAAGGGATCTTATACATTTTAGTCGGCATCCCCATATAGACACAGCCAGCGCTATAAGGGCTAACTTCTGCCGTGCTAGCTTAGCATTTACCTTCTCTATGTGTATTAACTAATAAAGCTTCCGGTGGATCTAAACCCCTAGGAATTGCACTAATTGCATTGGTTGTATTATTATACTTCTAAGTCGGATTATTGTTGTAATTGCCTGCCTCTTCCTTGTAAAGTATATTAACTTGCTCTTCCCTAGGTTAAACCTTAGCCCATACTCCTTTAACCACTCCTTATATATTCTCCAGGCTCTTTCTAGTTATACTTTAGTCTCCTCTGCCGTTTTTCTATATACTATAATATTTATATTATTTAAGAACCCTAACATTAGTATTAATTCTACCGCCGCTAGCCTTTAATACAGTGGTGTAATATATAATAGGAAGAGAATAGGAAACGCTAGTAACCCTTATAGAACCCCTGCAGTAATTTGGATTTCCTTAGTAGTATATCCGTTAAACACTAATTACACTCTTCTTTCTAACGTAAAACCCTTTATCTATCTAGCCATTTACCCCAGCAGTCCTAACTCCCTTATAGTGTATATTAATCGTTTATAGCTAATAGTGTTAAATGCCCTAGTAATATCTAGCTGTAGTAATAATACTATCCCCTAATAGTGCTATGCCATTCTTACTACCTCTTTTAGCGTGCTTAGTGCTACCTCTATTAACCTGCCAGCCCTGTTACCTATTTGTATATTTAGTAGTATATAGCCTTCCTCTGCTATAGTAGTAATCCTCCTTATAATAGCTTTCTTAATTACTTTACCTATTGTGTTTAGTAATAATATTAGCCTTTACCTCCCTAGTCTGCTTAACTCCTTAGAGGTCTTCCTAGGTTTGTATAGAACTACTACCTTTATACGCTAGAAGGAGGCCGGATAGTGTCCTAAGCTGTAGTATGCGTTTGTAAGGCGTGTTAAACACAATATTAAGGCTGCGCTATATAGCTTAAGGAAACCCGTTAGTAGCTTGTCTAGCCCTAGGGCTCTTTAGCTTACTGTATTCTTTATAACTTCTCTAATTTCCTCCTCTATAAACGCAGGAGCTACCTGTTTATTATTATAATATCTTGTTCCCTCTTCTCCCTCTAGTCCTAAAGCCCTAGCTACGGATAGAGGGAAGAACCTCTCTACAAATGCCCTTGCCTTGCCCTTGTATATAACCTTTACTATCTCCTCCCTGCTGTTGTTTCCTAGCTAAGTTAGTGGCAGAACTTGTTACATCTCTAGGGGAAGTCTACTCTGTAGCTAGGCCTAATGCTTTAAGGTCTAGAGGCTCCCTTTAAACCTAAATAGCTTACTAACAGCCTGTTGCCAGCTGCTTTTCTTCTCCTTTAAGATAATATAGTCCTGTATTTTTATAGCTTCTGTTAAGGTCTGCTATGATTCCTGCGTCCGTTGTTACTACTACTACCTGCTAGCATGTCTTGCCTCTACTATCACGTCCTTAACCCTTTTATTCCACTATAGCTATAGTTTGCTATACCCTTAAGGTCATTTAGGTGCTACTATGTTAGCTATCTCCATAAGCTAGTAAGTAAGCTATTGCGCATAGTTATTAACTTCCTGCTAGTTACCTAGCAGGAGCTCTAACCCCTCCTTTTTAAGCTTATTTAGTACCTTTACTATAATTAGGTTCTTATCTACTGTCCTCTAACCCTGGATTAACCCTGGGCTGCTGCTAAATTCCTTGCTTGTCCTAATGTTAATAAGTTAAGGTATATGGTCGGATCTGGCGATTTCTACTGGCCTAGTAAACTCGATACTAACGTTATAAGTAGTCTATGCATAATTAATAGTGCTGTCCCTGCTTCCATGTTTTCTTCTTATTACTTCCCTAAACGGAGTAGCTAGGCCGAGTTGCCACCTTGTTATAAATTCCAACATCTTATTATACCCCTAAGAGGTCCTGCTGAATCTGTCCTATAGGGGGTGATATTAGTTGAAATCCCCTATGAATACACTTCGACCCTTTGCCTAGGTGTTAGCAAAGTGTTATAAAGGCGTCTGCTACCCCCTTTTATAAGCCGGGGAATATATGTTGTATACCTCTACTCCACATAGCTTAATACTACACTAATCCTCCCCCCTCCTTATAGTCCAAAGCCCTGCCTTAACCTTCTGGTATATATAAATCGCCGTTCTTCTACTATATGTTACTAACGTATAGTGCCCCTGAGATGGATTTAGCAGTATACTATTATAGCCTTCTGGTTCCTGAATAGCTATTACCTTAGGGCTAACATCATGCCCTAACGCCAGATGTACTAAATTGCTTTTCTTCTGTATATTCTAGTATATAACCTTAATTATGTACTTTATTATATGCTTCGGAGCACTCTAGTTAGGCTAGCTCTGGTATTGTTCTGCTCTCTTATTGGTTGTAGGAAGGCTAGTATTATGCCTTTTTCTGCCGGTCTTTGCCGTCCTAATCATAGTTTGTATATTCGTCTTATAAAAAGGCCCCTTAGTTATATGCTCCTTCCTCTTAGCTGCCTTTCTATTAATTCCCTAGTCTTTTCTTTATAATAACCCTTGCCTGTAGTAGCTGTCACAGCCTCTAACTAATGGTCGCGGAAAAATAGCGGCCTTATGGCGTAAGCCTCCCGGGCCTATTACCACCTATTATTGCTTACTAAGTATAGCTAAGACTATGCTGGATATGCCCCTGTGCAATTTGGGCATCTCTCCCATACCTTGCCTGTTAACATTAGGCAAGTCCTCTCTCCCTTAGGGTGTTTTCTAGTAGTATACCTGCTGCATCTTACTTCCTCCTTATAGTGCCTGGCAATATATCTAATCTTATAGTAATTATAATATTACTTTAGATAGACTATCTTATTGTATAGCTTAGTGTTAAAAATCTCTGCTTAGTATACTATTCCCCTATGGCATAGGCGGTTTGCTGCCTTAGTGCCCTTAACGCTAACTACTAGTAGTGCCCTTGTCGCTGTTCCCTTTAGCTTCTACACTATTATCTTCGCCATATTTAGACCATTCTCCTTTTTAATGTTTTTCCTTATATTCTTAATTGCAATATGGTTCGTTAATTGTATTAGGAATCCCTTAATAATTACACTAAACATCTTTCTGTTTACTTCTGCTATAGGTCTAAAGGCAACTCTTACCTAGGCTGTGTTTTCCTTCTATTTCCTCCCTGCCTTAGTAAATATAATAACTATGTCTTTACTCTGTAGTCTGCATGCTGCTATTGCCTCCTTTATGCTAATAGCACTGTTTACTGCCTTTATAATCTCTTTTAGTAATTTATTCCTAACTGCCTTACTAATAGTGTTTCCCTTTACTATTACTTCCTAGTAATAGCGGGCTAGTATCGCCATACCCTCCGTTTAGGCTAAAGGTATTATTATATTCTGCCCTATAACTCCATAAGCTGTAACAGTCGCCTAAGTCCCTCTAACTGTTAATTTAGTCCTAGGGACAGCCTTTATTACCTCCTTAACCGCCTTCTTAACCATGGTTTCTACTTTACTATTAACTACTTTTATAATCAACGCCTGTAAATCTCCTGTGCTAGTCTTTGCTTAGGCTATCTCCTCTCCTGTATTTATAGTAACTTATATAAAGGTCCTAATAAAAGCCTATACTTCTGTTATTTCTGCCTTTAAGATAACTTTTATTATTAACTCTTTTAGTAATTTTATTTTATTCTTTAGTTTTTCTTGCACTACTATTACTTTAGGATTCTCTCCTTAATATTGCATTTCTTCCTAAGTAGTGCCTTATTCTTTATTAGTTGCGGATTTATATGAAAATTTGTTAATTATTACACCCCTTATACTGCTTACTCCCCTTATATAATACGCCATTGCTAGGGGGGGTATTTAATAATAAGAAATCCGATTCTATGCTTCTTTTTCGTTTTAGGCGTGATACCGCGTCGTGTCCGCGGTGTTGGTCCTTTTTTCTCTATTTTTTCAGAGTAATTTCTCTTCTTTAATAAAGAAAGAATTTGTAAGTATTAGAATTACTTATATAGAGAATAAAAGGGATATACTGTATTAACCAGGAATTATAAGTTATATACAGAATGCATACACCCTAATTAGCTAGATTATAAGTTATATAACCTGGGGCTGTACTATGGCTATAACACTACACCTCTGTATTATAGCCTGCTTCTCTTTTCTTTCTTAGACAGATAGAATTAATTATTAAACCCCCCCCCTTACATTTGTGCTACAGCATACCTGTAACTTGCGCGTTACCAACAACTTTCTTAATAAGGTTAATAAGAGGCCTTATTAAGTTTAAAAAGTTACTAATAAACTTTTAATAAAAATCTATAAAGCTTAAGAAACTCTTTATATTATATATTAATTAAGGTAATTCTTAATTTTAAATAATTATAATCTTTTTTAAATATAAATAAATAGCTTTTTCTATTTTTATAATAAATCCTAAGTATTCAATTTCTTAAACCATAAATATATACTTATTAATATTTCAATATAATCTTACTTACTTTAGTTAATATAAAACTTTTTATACTTTTTTTATATAATTTTTTTTAAGCCTTTAAAATAAATAAAAATATTATTTAAGTAAGCTATTATATAATCTCTTAATATATTTCTTATTATATTATTAATATTGTTGGTAACGCTCAGGTTATAAGTATGCTACAGCACAAATGTAGGGGGGGGGGGGTTTAATAATTAATTCATTTATATCTCTAAAAGGGAAAGAAGCAGGCTATAATATAAAGGTGTAGTGTTATAGCCACATTACAGCCCCAGGTTACATGACCTGTAATCCAGCTAATTAGGGTGTGTGTATTTTATATATAACCCATAATTCCTGGTTAATACAGCGTATCCCTTCTATTATCCATATAAGCGATTTTAATACTTATAAATTCTCTCTTTATTAAAGAAGAAGAGGAATCGCCCCGAAAAAATGCATAAAACGCCCTAATAATTAGATATTAACAAACAAGTAATAAAGCGAAAAACATCCTTTAAATGAATGACTTTTGTTAGTCCAGGCCAAATGGTTATGGAGGCAAAGAGTGTTGTAGGGGGGGGGGGGGCAAAGGGTATAATTCCCGTGTTTAATCCTACCAAATTAGGCGCTTATAATTGCGTTTAAATTCATCAAATTTAAGCTCTTTATTAGGCGCTTAATTTGCTATTAACTTTAGTAAGGAATTAGGACTTTTTCATTCTTTAGCGGCTCTGGTAGCGGCTCTTGCGGCAATTCTTGTAACAGGTCTTTTAACCCATCCTTCCACACGGATTTAGGCTTTATTCTTTGTTATAAAGGTCTTAAGAGCTTTATTTAGTGAAGCTTTTATTATTATATCTACAGGATTATTATTACTATTAATCTAGTGTATCTCGGCCACTTCCCTCCTCTTATATAACTACTATAAAGCTATAATATTAATTATTAGCCTTTTTTCCTTTATTATCCCTAGCTTAATAATATACTTATATAGTAAGAAGGAGTTAGTGCATATAATTATTAGAATTCTCAGCTTATTAATTTAGTTAGTAATAATATTCAGAGTAGTGCTTATTGTATAGGTAATATTAACACCTTAAACCATCCTATATAGCTTAGAAGCTAAGGCACTCCTTATAACTCTCTTAGATTTAGTTAAGCTATATGTTATGATATTTCCTCTAAGGGTGAATTTAAAGGTATTGTTATTCTTCCTTTTGTTACCTAAAATAATTATATAGCCTAGTTAAGAGCTAAGGTCTTTATTATTTGTAAAGGAACTGTTAATAAAGACATAAAGAGTAGCGTTTTCTAGTAAGAGAGATATATATTAAAGTCCACAGTCTTAATTATTAATTTGCTATTAAAGTCTTTTATTAAGCCTTAAAACATTGTTAGATTCTGGATATTAGACTTAGGTAGTAATAAAAAGATTATAAGATACTTTAGGTTAACATATTAGAGCAATATACGCTCCTTATGCTTGCTGTTTAATATATTTTGCTTGGTTAGTCGGGTTATTAACTTGTAATAGCTTCCTTCCTTATGCCTTTTGTTATAAAAAGAAGGTATTATTATTAACTTTGCTTAAAATGCAACTGTTAAACATTAATAGTGTTAAAATTGTCAACCTCTCTTTTAGCTTTATAAGGAATTTGGCGTTTTTTAACTTAACCTCTTTATAATTAAAAAACTTAGTATTACTAAGTCCTAAGGTATTATTAGTCTATATTCTAATAATTCTAAAACACAAGCTTTTACCAGAAGAAATAAGGAGGTAAGGGTTATATATAAAGGTTATTATCTGTAGCTTTTAACAATAATAATTAAAATACGTTAACCACTAATGCGTGCCAGCCTTTGCTATTCCGTATAGAGGCTTAATTACGACCATAATAACGTCTGGCAGGTAAAGGTGTGTAATTTGTGTAGGAAGCTTCGCAAGAATTATATAATTAAGCTTTGTCTATGACTGCACATATGCTTAGGTAATATCCCTTAACTAAGCCATAATGCCTTCTCTTTTTAATAATAAAGCGAGAGTAATAATAAGCCTTTGACTAACTCTTTATATTATTAGGGACTGTGTAAGAATAACCTTCTTTCCTTAGTCGCTGTAGCCTTAGATAATACATTATGACTTTTCATACAGGGAGTTAGTTGCCTTACCTTTAACTTCTCTTACTATTTACAAGCAAAAGAGTCTTTTGCCTCTATGCCTTTGCGGGTTAAATTTTATAAATTTAAACATATTCCTTACTAGCAAAGCATTAATCTCTACTTTATTAGAGAGTTCGAAAGGTTCTCTGGGTATATTAATTTTTCCTTATATACAGAGGTTAATTATAAGTTAAAAATCAGCCTTTTCTTTCTTAGTAAGAAAAGCCTCTGCTTAAGGGTGTTTCCAGGGTCTTCCACGTCCTTTTTATAGTAGAGTTATTAGGTTATCAGGGGGGTTCTTATAATTTTCATTACCTTAAACTAGGTCTTCCTTATAAACCGGGTCTTTCTTGTAAACCGGGTCTTCCTTATAAGAAGATTCCACCTCTAGTAAGGTTATATACGGTTTAATAACTATAGACTAAAACTTTATAGGGCTATAAGGCATCTTAATAATATAAGTCTCTCCTTCTATTAAGAAAAGCTTATAGGGGCCAGTCCATCCGCTTTTTTTATAATAAACTTATATATTAGAATTTAAAGGAAAAGTATATATAAGCAGGGTTATTAGGCTGTTGTGGGTATTAAGAGCATTATAGACTTAGTGCCTTATAAGACTATATCTTGCTTTATCTATTACTTTTTAAAGTATCTTAGCTCTTTAGGTAACTATAAAACTTAGGGGGGAATTATTTATTATTCTTAGATAGGTTCTAAAGACTAAGAGGGTAGGAATAAGACCATTTAGACTAGCAGAGTTATTAACTGCTTTAATAGCAATTTAAAGCATCTGCTTTTTTAAGAAAAGACTATTAGCTTTAGTCTTAATAATATTATATGCTCTGTAAAGAGGGGCATAATATTGCTTAAGTTTTCTAATACTGTTATAAGCCTTAACAGGAACTTTGTTAATGTTAATTAATAACAGTTAAGCTAAATGCCTGAATTTACTAGAAGTGAAATTCCTTCTAGTATTGTGGACTATCTAGTCTGGGGGTCTAAGATATATATTAATCTAGTACTTTTTAAGGGCATTCCAGATATCTTAAGCTTTTTATTATTAGGATCTAAGAAAGCAGGCAGCTTAAAATGATGTTACTAAATTTATAACATATAGGACCAGCTTTTTATTAATTTGTATAATATTAACAAGGACCTTGTAGTTAAATTTAAGATTGTCTTTAAGAGTGAATTTAAATCTGCTTAAAGCTTTCGCGTTTATTTAGCATTAATGGCAAGCATGCGTAATTCTTCCTATATTAGCCTTGTTGAATTCTTTACCAGCCCTAGCAAGAAGGTTATTTAATCGGTTAATTAACGGATGACTAAATTAACAATAAAGTTAACGGATCTTAGTTTTAAAAAGCATAAAGATGGCAGGTTCTTAAAAACTAGCTATCCACTAAGGATGTCCTTATTTCCTAATAATAGGTACCTTCTTATCTCCTTAAATTAGAAGATTCTTAAGATTGTTAAGTTTAACACCTATTTTATCCATATCTGTAATAGAATATAAAAACGGTATAGCACTATTAAGTATATAGAAAGGTATTATACTAAGAATCATTAGAAGCTTTAAAATACTAGTAGAAGTTATAGTACTAGCTTTAAAGGTAATAGTCCTTTAGTTAGAAGAATGCTTAATTATGAGGTTCTTTATAATCTTTATTAGAGCATTAACTTAGCCTTGGCCAGTAGTTAAAATTCCTAATGCTTCTGTATCTAGGAGTATGCCGTAAAATGTATCCGCTATATATCTTATATTTATAAGATACACATGTTATTAAGGTGTTTTATTAGTATTATGGTCGTAGGGGTCTTTAAGAAATAAGGCATATTTAAAAGCATTATCCTATAAGAAGTTCACGGTTAATGCTAAAAAGAGTAGGGGATTCGGTGTTTATGTAAAGAATATTATAAAGGAAAGAGTATTATAAGCCTCTTTATTGTCTGGTTTCTCTTTTTTATTAATAGTAAGGAAAGCAGCATTCTAAGCGGCTTTTTCATATTCGTCCTTACTACTATTATTAGTAGCAGTAAGTTAGGCCATTTCGCCTTTATAGGCCTATAGGAATGCATAGTATTAGCATTTAGAGGGTGGTTTTTAGTGTTTTCTGTTATTCTACTAAGTTGCTTTTGCTTTCTTCTGCTTAGAGGTAGGATAGTTAGTTAACTAGTATCCTTCTTTGTAGTAGATAAAGCATTTCTTTAAGCTCGCTCTAGCTTAAGGTTTTTTACGATATATAGCTTGTAAATAGCATTAGTTTATAAACATTGCTATATTAGTGTTTTAGTCTGTAGACCGGGCAATAAGGGCATTTGAATTATTATTAGTAATTGTTAGTAACTAACTTATAGAGGTTAGTAGTATATCCATTGCTAAGAGGCAATTTCGAAGATCACTAACAAATCCTTTAAAGGTTGGCACATTTCTAAATTTTGTATTATAGAAATTGTTATTATTTTCTATTGCTTGTCGTACTTAATGAAAAAGAATTATATCTTATTTAAGCGGGTTATAAAGGCCATTAAATATCTTCGTAAGTTAGTTAAGAAGGATTTCTAGGCATTCTAACTTATTCTTTATTAAATGTTTTATAATAACATAGTGAAGGCATAAATCAGCAAATTATGTTTTGTAGAAGCTCTGATTTTCAGGTGTTTCAAAATGATTTCTAATGTTCTGAGTTATTTCTTTAAATAAAATTGTCTTTGCCCTAAAGTATTTAAAGAAGTATATATAGGCTTTACCTTAAAGTATAATAGGAAAGGCTTTTAGGTAAAGTAAGGGGAAAACTCCTGCTTAAGAACATTTCTCTTTAAAATGTAGTAACTTTTTATTAATAAAGTCATACACTTCTCCAGAATATTATTCTTCTTTCTAGTAAAGTCTCTTAAGAGTATTAAGGGCTTTTTAATTACTATTAGAAAGTATTCTGGTCGGGGTTTATGGTTCTAGGGGAGGGTATTTAGTTAAATGAAAATCTTTATTATTAGAGTCCTTATTATTAGAAAGTCCAAGTTGTTAAATCTCTTTTTCTTTCCTAGTTACTTTTTTTAGTAAAGGTTTATATTTCGTGTTAAGGTTAATGTTTAAGATATTAACTAGATCTTTAGAGACGTTCGATCTTAATCCTCTAGCTGTTTTAACACTATTGTTATTAAGGTAATTACAAAGGGTATACTTAAGGTTGTTATTAATTTTATTAAAAGTATCCTTTGTCTAATTTTTATAATCTTGCTAAAAGTTAATAAGGAGATTACACCCTTTTCCTTTGTTAAGAATATAATAGTTAATCATATATATAATACGGTTATTAATCTGTTGTTTAGTAGCTATATTAATATTAATATTGTTAACTAACTTAGTTTAATTTAAGGATAGAATTAGACAGTGCTTATAAAGTTTTTAGAGTAGGGTGCTTTTTAGAAGTTCTCTTCTATAAATATCCTTTTAGAGTTATTTATTAAAATCATCTATTTTTCCTTAACTGGAAGACATCTTAGTGTTTTTAAGTTAAGCTTTGTGTTTAGTACTAATTAAAGTGGTTAGTATTAGTTCTCTGTGAATAATAGTAAAGATCTGGTTTTAATTATAGACGAGTAATAGTTAATAATAAGGGAAAAGATCCATAAGAAATAAGTCTTCTTATAATTATAAACGATTTAACAGTTAATAATTAAAGAAATAATCCTTTTGCTAGTTTCACAGGGTGCGATTGCTACAGCAATAACGGGGGGGTAACAAAGGTCTGATTTCTATATTCTTATAATTATCTAAAGGGAAAAGAGGGGAAAAATGCAGAAGTGTGGTATTATAGCCATAGTACTGCCCTAGGTCACATAACATAGTAATCCAGCTAATTAGGGCATGCGTATCATGCGTATAACCTATAATTCCCGATTATTATTATGTATCCCTTTCATCCTTAAGACAAGCGATTCCAATACTTGCAAACTCTCTCTTTGTTAAAAAAGAGGAATTGCTCTAAAACACGTAAAAAATCCGTAAAAATTAACAAATAAGCAAAAATTAACAACGTTGCGATACATAAGAAATATTACCTAAATGAATGACTTTTCCCTAGTATAGAGTATCCTTAAAGTCCCTTAATTAATCGCATTCGGATTTATCGAATTTAAACTCTTTATTGCACGCTTAAGGAGCTTTAGCTTTAACGCTTAATACCGGTCTCTTTACCTAACCTTCTACTTGAATCTAAGCCTTATTCTTGGTTATAAAGGTCTTAAGACTTTTATTTAGGGAAGCCTTTGTTATTACGTTAGCAAGGTTATTATAGCTATTTATCTATCAGATTTCTGCAATTTCCCTTTACTTATATAACTATTATAGTGCTATAATATTAATTATAAGCCTTTTTTCCTTTATAGTGCCTAATTTAATAATATACTTATATAATAAAAATAAGTTAGTGCATATTACAATTAGAATGTTCAGCTTGTTTAATTAATTAGTAATAATCCTTAAAGTTATACTTATTATATAAGCAATATTAACTCCTTAGACCATTTTATATAGCTTTAATACTAAGGCGCTTCTTATAACTCTTTTAGATTTTGTAGAGCTATAGGTCATAATGTTGCCTATAAGCGTGAATTTAGAGGCGTTAACGTTCCTTTCCTTATTTCTAAGAATAATTACATAGCTAATTTATAAGCTAAGGTCTTTGTTATTAGTAAAGGAGCTATTAATAAAAACATAAAGGGAGGCATTTTCTAGTAAGAGAGGCATATAGCAAAGTCTATAAGTCTGATTGTTAATTTACTACTTAAGCCTTTTGTTAAGCTTTATTATATTATTAGGTTCTGGTTATTAACTTTAGGTAGCAACAGAAAGATTAAAAGAGGCTTTAGGTTAGTAGATAAGAGTAATGTATACACCTTAAGCCCTCTGCTTAATATATTAAGCTTGATTATCCTGGTTGACTTCTAATAACTTCTTTCCTTATACCTTTTATTATAGGAAGAAGGTGTTATTATTAGCTTTGCTTAAAATGCAACCATTAAACATTAACAGTGTTAATTTCTCTAGGCGTTGCTTTGGCTTTGCGAGAAATCTGCATTTTTTAACTTAACTTCTTTATAATTAAAGAATTTAGTATTGCTAAGGCCTAACATGTTATTAATCTGCATTCTAATAAGTCTAAAATAAGAGCTTTCCTTTAAAGAAATAAGTAGACATAGGTTATAGGTAAAAGTAATTATCTGGAGTTTTTAGTAATAATGATTAAAATACATTAACCACTAATGCATGCCTGCTTTTATAATTCTATAAAGCGGCTTTATTATAATTATAATGATATCTGGCGGGTAGAGGTGTGCAATCTGTGTTAGAAGCTTTATAAGGATTATACAATTAAGCTTCGTTTATAACTGCATGTATGCTTAGGTAATATCCCTTAACTAAGCCATAATGCCTTTTCTTTTTAATAATAGAGTAAGAGCGACGATGAGCCTCTGGCTAGCTCTTTGAATTGTTAGGGACTATGTAAGGATAATCTCTTTCCTATGGTTGCTATGGCCTTAAATAATATATCGTGATTTTTTGTATAAGGAATTAGTTGCTTTGCCCTTAATCTTATATACTATTTATAAACTAAAGAGTCTCTTGCTTCTATGCTTTTAAGGGTTAAATTAAATAAATTTAAACATATTTCTCGCTAGTAGAGTGTTAATCTCGGCCTTATTAGAGAGTTTAAATGGTTCTCCAGGCGTGGTTATCTTTCCTTGCACACAGAGGTTAATTATAAGTTAAAAATCTGCCTTTTCTTTCTCTATAAGGAAAGCTTTTAGTCGAGGGTATTTCTAAGGTCTTTTACGGCCTCTTTGTATTAGATTTATAGGGTTATTAGGGGGAGTCTTATAAATAATTTCGTTAAAGGGAGTCTTATAAACAATTTCGTCAGGGGAAGTCTTATAAACAATTTCGTTAATCTCGGCGTTTTCCTGGTCTGGGTTGTTTAGGCATAGGCCTTGCCCTTCTTAAGAGGTTAAAGCTATTCCTATAGCTTCCTTATTTTAAGCTTAGTTATCCTTATAAGAAGTCTCTGCTTCTGGCAAAGTAATATATAGCTTAATAACTATAGATTAAAACTTTATAGGGCTGTAAGGCATCTTAATAATATAAGTCTCTCTTTCTATTAAAAGAAGCTTATATAGGCCAGTCTATTTACCTTTCTTATAATAAACTTATATATTAGAGTTTAAGGGGAGATTATGTATTAGCAGGGTTATTAAGCCATTTTAAGTGTTAAGGGCATTATTAACTTAACGCCTTATAAGACTGTGCCTTGCTTTGTTTATTGCTTTTTAAAGCATCTTAGCTTTTTAAGTAACTTTAAGGCTTAGGGGACAATTATTTATTATCCTTAGATATATTCTAAAGACTAAGAAGGTTAGGATAAGGCTATTTAGGCCAGCAGAGTTATTAACTGCTTTAATAGCTATCTAAAGCATCTGCTCTTTTAAGAGAAGACTATAAGCTTTAGTCTTAATAATATTATACGCTCTTTAAAGAGAGGCGTGATATTGCTTAAGTTTTCTGATGCTATTGTATGCTTTAACAGGGACTTTATTAATATTAATTAATAATAGTTAAGCTAAATGCCTGAATTTACTAGAAGTGAAGTTTCTTCTAGTATTGTAGACTATCTAGTCTGGGGGACTAAGATATATGTTAATTTAATATTCCTTAAGAGCGTTCCAGATATCTTAAGCTTTTTATTATTAGGGTCTAAGAAAGTAAGTAGCTTAAAATAAAGTTACTAAGTTAATAACATAAAGGACAGGCTTTTTATTAATTTATATAATGTTAATAAGGACCTTATAATTAAATTTAAGATTGTCTTTAAGGGTGAACTTAAATCTACTAAGAGCCTTAGCGTTTATCTGACATTGGTAGCAGGCGTGCGTGATCCTTCCTATGTTACTTCTGTTGAAATCTTCACCAGCCTTAGTAAGAAGGTTGTATAGTTAGTTGATTAAAGGGTGGCTAAATCAATAATAAAGTTAGTAAATTTCTGCTTTTAAGAGCATAAAGACAGCAGGTTCTTAGGAACTAATTGTCTACTAAGGATATTCTTATTTTCTAATAATAGGTACTTTCTTTTCTCCTTAGATAAGAAGGTTCTTAAGATTATTAAGCTTAATACCTATTCTATTTATATTTATAATAAAATATAGGAAAGGCGTGGTATTATTAAGAATATAAAAAGAAATCATACTAAAGATTATAAGAAGCTTTAAAATGCTATTTAAGGTTGCACTTCTGGCACTAAAGTTAATGGTTTTCTGGTTAGAAGAAGGCTTAATCGTAAGGTCTATTATAAGGTGCATTAAGGCTTTAACTTAACCTTAGCTAGCAGTTAAAATTCCGGCTGCTCTAGTATTTAGAAGAATACTATAAAACATTTCCGTAGTATATTATAAATCCATAAGGAATACCTGCTTTTATGTGGTTTTATTAGTATTGCAGTCGTAAGGGTCTTTAATAAATAACGCGTGTTTAAAGGCGTTATCTTACAGGAAATTCACAGTTAAGGCAGAAAAGAGAGGGGGATTAGGTGCTTATATAAATAAAGTTATAAACGTAAGGGTTTCTTATGCTTTTTTATTATTTTATGCCTTTTCTTCTTTAGAGGCAATAAATACTGCGTTCTAGGCAGCCTTTTCGTATTTATCCTTATCCCTGCTGTCTAGGGGTAATGACTTTTTGTCTTTACCTTTAAATACTTATAAGAATACGTGAAATTGGCGTTCAGAAGGAGGGGATTTATACCTTTAGTTGCTCTACTAAGTTTCTTTTGCTTTCTTTTGTTTAGAGATAGAATGTTTAGTTAACTAACATCCTTCTTTATAATAAATAAAGCATTTCTTAGATCCAGCTTTATTTTATGGTTAGGAAGCTTATAAATATCGTTAGTTAGTAAATAAGACCATGTTAGTGCTTAGGGTAGTGTTTTAAGGTTAATACTTGCTTTCTCTCGCAATCCATTAGCTTGTGAATAATTTCAAAACAGGTTCTATTATATATTTCGTTATAAGGCAGTAGTAAATATCACTAACTACGCCTTTATAGGTATTGGTTCGGACGTAGGTTATCTGGTTAAATTTGGGGCTATCTTAAACAGATATTTCTAGTTAGCGCCTAAGGATTATATCTTTCTTAGAGGGGGGGTAAAGACTATTAAATAGGTTTAAGAGCTATTAAATTATTAATTCCAAACATTTAAGTTTAGTCTTCATTAGATTTTCAGCTGTAACACAATAAAACTTTATCTCTTAGAATTATATTTAGTAGAATTTTTAATTTTCTTTAGTCTTAAAGTTTTCCTTTATCTGCTTAGTTATTATATTAAATAAAATAAGTCTTCTGCTAAATTTCTTAAGGTAATACTTATTAGCATTGCCTGTAAGCATTATTAATAGTATAAACAGGTATAACTTAGGTGAAATTCCTTATGCTATATAAATATCCTTAAAGATTAGGACTTTAGGATATATAAAGTCAAAAAGTACTCCAGAATACTTGTTTTCCTTGTTATAAACTCTAGTAAGAGAGTTTAAGGCTTTTTAGTCTATATTAGTATTATTATTGTACGCTAGGTAGCTAGAGCCACTATCTAGTCCATCAGCTAACTTCTTAATATAGGAAAAACCCTAAAACAGGGGAGAAAACCCATATTCTTCTATATAGCTCCTGCTAAGCCTTTACTATAAAGTCTTTATTATTTTTAACTATTAGTATATAGTATCTGCTAGTTCCCTGGGAACTGCAGATAATAACAAAAGTGTGGTTGTGCTTTATATAAGAGGTTAGTATGTTAGTAAAAACCCCCTATAAGCACCTCCCCTTCTAATCCAGCTCCTCCTCCCCTCTTCTGTTGTTTCCGTTACTTCTGGTCCCTTTCCTAGCCTTGCTATTGCATATCTGCCATGCCTTATAAAGCTCCTCTGCTAACCTGTACTACTAGAGGCGCCCAGTCGAGAGCACTTACTTTGCGATAATTGGTGCAAACTTCTTATTGTTTAACGCTGCCCTAAGTTCCCTTGGGTCTCTTATCGCAGGCATTGCTAGGATCGGCCTTAGATGATTATATTCCAGGCACAATAAAATAAGATAGTAGATATCCTCATCTCCTCCCTAACATTAACATATTAGTAATATTACCTTGGGCACCTGTTTGCTATAGAGGAAGGCATTCAACCCTATTTTTTCCGTTTAGAGCTATACTAAGGCCATAGATTCATGCTTAAGCAGGCTATTATAGAGCCGTGCTATCTTCTTTATGCTCTTAAAATTAGGTTTCTTATTTGCTGCTGTTGCTTTTACCCGTCCTCTTCTTACCTAAGCCTTATGCCTCTGCTATATCCACTGTTTTTCCCACTCCCTCTCTAATTCCTACCTAGCTGTAAGGCCGCTAGGGAGGGGGGGGGGGGCATTAGGAAACGCCTTATAGAGGTTGCATTAGCGGCCTCTTCCTTAATGCTATAGCTATAATGCTATCAAATTGCATGCTTATTGTATCTTCTTGCCTATGCTACTATCCTTAAGTCTTTAGTAGAATTGTTATTTAATGTAATTAAGGTATAGATCTACTAGCAGCACCACTGCTTCTGTCTTTAAGAGTGTTACTGGCGTTGCCTTATACACCCCTATAACCCGCCTTAAGCATTTATTCTGTTTCTTTATAAATGCCTTTGCTACCCCCCATACTACCCCTTCTAACTTGCTGTAGGTGTGGTATATCCCAGCTCCATATGCTATTATGCTTCTTATTACCTATATATAAAGGGATCTTATACATTTTAGTCGGCATCCCCATGTAAACACAGCCAGCGCTATAAGGGCTAACTTCTGCCTTACTAGCTTAGTATTTACCTTCTCTATATGTATTAACTAATAAAGCTTCTAGTGGATCTAAACCCCTAGGAATCGCGCTGATTGTGTTAGTTGTATTGTTGTACTTTTAAGTCAGATCGTTATTATAATTACCTGCCTTTTCCTTATAAAGTGTATTAACTTGCTCTTCCCTAGGTTAAACCTTAGCTTGTACTCCTTTAACCACTCCTTATATATTCTCTAGGCTCTTTCTAGTTATACTTTAGTCTCCTCTGCCGTTTTTCTATATACTATAATGTTTATATTATCTAAGAACCCTAATGTTAGTGTTAATTCTGCCGCTGCCAACCTTTAATATAGTAGTGTAATATACAACAGGAAGAGGATAGAAGACGCTAGCAACCCTTGTGGAACCCCTGTAGTAATTTGGATTTCCTTAGTAATACGTCTGTTAAACGCTAATTATGCTCTTCTTCCTAATATAAAACCCTTTGTCTATCTGGCTATTTACCCTAGCAGTTCTAACTCCCTTATAGTGTATATTAATTATTTATAGCTAATAGTATTAAACGCCCTAGTAATATCTAGCTGTAGTAATAATACTATCCCCTAATAGTACTACGCTATCCTTACTACTTCTTTTAGCATGCTTAGTGCTACCTCTGTTAACCTGCTAGCCCTATTGCCTATTTGTATATCTGGTAGTATATAGCCTTCCTTTGCTATAGTAGTAATCCTCCTTATAATAGCTCCCTTAATCACTTTGCCTATTGTGTTTAGTAATAATATCGGCCTCTACCCCCCTAGTCTGCCTAACTCCTTAGGGGTCTTCCTAGGTTTACATAGAACTACCACCTTTGCACGCCGGAAGGAGGCCGGATGGTGTCCTAAGCTGCAGCATGCGTTTGCAAGGCATATTAAACATAATATTAGGGCTGTGCTGTATAGCTTAAGGAAACCCATTAGTAGCTCGTCTAGCCCTAGGGCTTTCCAGCTTGCTATATTCTTTATAACTTCTCTAATTTCCTCCTTTATAAACGCAGGAGCCACCTGTTTATTGTTATAGTATCTTGTCCCCTCTTCTCCCTCTGGTCCTAAAGCCCTAGCCGCGGATAAAGGGAAGAACCTCTCTGCAAATACCCTTGCCTTGCCCTTATATATAACCTCTACTATCTCCTCCCTGCTGTCGTTTTCTAGCCAAGTTAGTAGTAGAACTTGTTATATCTCTGGGGGAAGTCCACTCCATAGCCAGGCCTAACGCTCCAAGGTCTAGAGGCTCCCTTTAGACCTAAATAGCTTACTAACAGCCTATTGCCAGCTGCTTCTCTTCTCCTTTAAGATAATATAGTCCTGTATTTTTATAGCTTCTGTTAGAGTCTGCTATAATTCCTGCGTCCGTTATTACTATTACTACCTGCTAGCACGTCTTACCTCTGCTATCACGTCCTTAACCCTTTTATTCCACCATAGCTGTAGTTTGCTACGCCCTTAAGGTTATTTAGGTGCTGCTATATTAGCTATCTCCGTAAGCTGGTAAGTAAGCTATTGTGTATAGTTATTAACTTCCTGCTAGCTACCTAGCGGGAGCTCTAACCCCTCCTTTCTAAGCCTGTTTAGCGCCTTTACTATAATTAGGTTCTCGTCCGCTGTCCTCTAACCCTGGATCGACCCTAGGCTGCTACTGAATTCCTTACTTATTCTAATATTAATAAGTTAAGGCATATGGTTGGATCTGGCGATTTCTACTAGCCTGGTAAACTTAACACTAACGTTATAAGTAGTCCATGCATAATTAATAGTGCTGTTCCTGCTTCTATGTTCTCTCCTTATTACTTCCCTAAACGGAGTAACTAGGCCGAGTTGCCACCTTGTTATAAATTCTAATATCTTATCATGCCCCTGAGAGGTCCTGCCGAACCTGTCCTACAGGGGGTGATGTTAGTTGAAGTCCCCCACAAATATACTTTAACCCTTTGCCTGGGTGTTGGCGAAGTGTTGTAAAGGCGTCTGCCACCCCCTTTTATAAACCGGGGAATATATGTTGTATACCTCTACTCTATATAGCTTAACACTATACTAATCCTCCTCCCTCCCTATAGTCCAAAGCCCTGCCTTAACCTTTTAGTGTATATAAATCGCCGTTTTTCTACTATATATTACTAATATATAGTGCCCCTAAGATGGATTTGGCAGTATACTGTTATAGCCTTCTGGTTCCTAAATGGCTATCACCTTAGGGCTAATGTCATGCCCTAATGCCAGATATACTAGATTGCTTTTCTTCTGTATATTCTAGTATATAACCTTAATTATATACTCTATTGTGTGCTTTAGAGCACCCTGGTTAGGCTGGCTCTGGTATTGTTCTACTCTCTTATTAGTTATAGGAAGGCTAGCATTATGCCTTCTTCTGCTAGTCTCTGCCGTCCTAATCATAGTTTGTATATTTATCTTGTAGAAAGGCCCCTTAGTTATATGCTCCTTTCTCTTAGCTGCCTTTCTGTTAATCCCCTGGTCTCTTCTCTATAATAACCCTTACTTATAATAGCTATCACGGCCTCTGACTAATGGTTGCAAAAGAATAGCAGCCTTGTGGCGTAAGCCTCCTAGGCTTATTACTACCTATTATTGCTTACCAAGCATAGCCAAGACCATGCTAAATGTGCCCCTGCGCAATTTAAGCATCTCTCCCGTACCTCGCCTATTAACGTTAGGCAAGTCCTCTCTCCCTTAGGGTGTTTTCTAGTAGCATACCTGCCGTATCTTGCTTCCTTCTTACAGTACCTAGTAATATGTCTAATCTTATAGTAATTATAATATTGCTTTAGGTAAACCATCTTGTTGTATGGCTTAGCGTTAAAAATCTCTGCTTAGTATACTATTCCCCTATGGTATAGGCGGTTTGCTGCCTTAGTGCCCTTAACGCTAACCACTAGTGGTGCCCTCGTTGCTGTTCCCTTTAGCTTCCGTACTATTATCTTTACCATGTTTAAACCATTTTCCTTTTTAATGTTTTTCCTTATATCCTTAATCACAATGTAGTTTATTAATCGTGTTAGGAATCCCTTAATAATTACACTAAACATCTTTCTGTTTACTTCCACTGTAGGTCTAAAGGCAACTCTTACCTAGGCTGTGTTTTCCTTCTATTTCCTCCCTGCTTTAGTAAATATAATAACTATGTCTTTACTCTGCAGTCTGTATGCTGCTATTACCTCCTCTATACCAATA
Organism: Aciculosporium take MAFF-241224; assembly: GCA_000222935.2. Classification (NCBI taxonomy): domain Eukaryota; kingdom Fungi; phylum Ascomycota; class Sordariomycetes; order Hypocreales; family Clavicipitaceae; genus Aciculosporium; species Aciculosporium take. Next base: position 43,197 of record AFQZ01000077.1, read on the forward strand.
GCGCTGTTTACTGCCTTTATAATCTCTCCTAGCAATCTGTTCCTAATTACCTTACTAATAATGTTTCCCTTTACCATTACTTCCTAGTAATAACAGGCTGGTATCGCCATACCCTCTGTTTAGGCTAAAGGTATCGTTATATTCTGCCCTATAACTTTATAAGCTGTAATAGTCACCTAAGTCCCCCTAACCATTAATCTAGTCCTAGGGATAGCCTCTATCGCCTCCTTAACCGCCTTCTTAACTATGGTTTCTACTTTACTATTAACTACTTTTATAATTAATACCTGTAGATCTCCTATGCTAGTCTTTGCTTAGGCTATCTCCCCTCCTATATCTATAGTAACTTACATAAAGGTCCTAATAAAAGCCTACACTTTTATTATTTTTACCTTTAGGATAACTTTTATTATTAACTCCTTTAGTAATTTTATTTTATTCTTTAGTTTTTCCTATACTACTATTACTCTAGGATTCTCTTCTTAATATTATATTTCTTCCTAGGTGGTGCCTTATCCTTTATTAGTTACGGATCCACGTGAAAATTTATTAATTATTATACCCCTTATACTGCTTACTCCCCTTATATAATGCGCTATTACTAGGGGGGGTATTTAATAATAAGGAATCTAATTCCGTGCTTCTTTTTTGTTTTAGGCGTAATACCGCGTCGTGTCCGCGGTATTGGTCGTTCTTTAACGTAGTCTATATTAGTAATTTCCTTTAATATAGTTTGTTATTCTAGGGGAGAGGGGATTGTTATTTTTATTATTGTTTCTTTAGTAAGAGGGTTAGGAGGGTTAGGGAGAGGTAAGGTTTTTATCAACATTAACGTGTTAATAGTATTATTTCCTGTTAGGAGCTTTCCATTAGAAAAGAAGATAGAATTATCCATACTAACTAAATTAGCAAGTATATGGTTAATTAGTCTTCGTGATCCTTCTTACGTGTTAATTCCTTAATCTTAAAGAATATCTTAAAGTACTTATTAGACCTTAGGGGTAATCTTCTTAAAAATGTTAGCATTTTATTCTTTAAAGTCTTCTTAGTATATAAACAGAAACCTAGTACCTTGCTAGTTACTAGATTTATACTAGTTAATATAGTAGGCAAATTTATTATAGAGTTTGGAAGTTATAGCTTTTTTAGGGTTAATTTGTCTATTAGCTTTAGCCTATTTCTCTATAAAGTAGTTAGAATACTTTTAGAGTTTTACAGAAAGGGAGTCTTAGATAGGTTAATTAGCTCTAGTAGTAGAAGTTAAAGCTATTTTTAGTGTTTTCTCTGTGATAAACAGTAAAGAAGATACTTTAATTATAGACTAGTAGTAAGTTAATAATAAGGGGTAAATTCTACAAAGAAACTTTCTTAATAATTATAAATAAGTAGTAAAAGTTAATAATAATAGAAAAAGTTGCTTTTAGGTAGTATAAATAATAAATTCTGCACAATTAAGTGAATAAGTGCGTTATATTAGAAGTTCGTCTCTTCTGTTAATTCCTAGCTAATTTGTGGTTATAACAACTACTAATCAGTGCTGGTTTCACAGGGTGCAATTACTATAGTAATAACAGGGGGGTAATAAAGGTCTGATTTCTATATTCTTATAATTATCTAAAGGGAAAAGAGGGGGACGATGCAGAAGTGTAGTGTTATAACTATAGTACTGCCCTAGGTTATATAACATAGTGATCCAGCCAATCAGGGCACGCGCATCGTGCATATGACCCACAATTCCTGATTATTATCGTGTATCCCTTCCATCCTCAAGACGAGCGATACCAACACCTTTAGTTAGCATAACATCGGAATTTCTTATAGTTATATAAGTAAAAGCATTTAGATAAGTCTCTTCTATGTATAACCTAATAAATCTGTAGTTATTAGCAACTACTAATTAGTGTTAGTAACGCTTAGGTTATAAGTATGCTACAGTATAAATATAGGGGGGGGGGGTTTAATAATCAATTTATTTATATCTCTAAAAGGGAAAGAAGCAGGCTATAATACGGAGGTGTAGTGTTATAGCCACGTTATAGCCCCAGGTTACATAACCTGTAATCTAGCTAATTAGGGTGCGTGCATTCTGTATGTAACCCATAATTCCTAGTTAATACGGCATATCCCTTCCATTATCCATACAAGCGATTCCGACAAATATAATATTAAGAAATAATAAGTATTTTAGCTAAACTAAATAAGTAAATTAACTACTTAAATAATTTAAACTTAGTTTAAAATATAATTAGGCCTTTATTACCTTTTATAACTGTTAGTAATGCGCAGGTTACTTTTCGGTGCAGCTGCAGCAAAGAAGTAAAGGGGGGGGGTAACAAAGTCTAATAATCTATTATTTTATATTCTAAGGGAAGGAAGCAGGCTATAATGCAGAGGTATAGTATTATAGCTATATTATAGTCCTAGGTTATATAACTTGTGATTTAGCTAATCCAGGTACGTGCATTTTATATACAACCTATAATTTCTAGTTAATATAGTATATCCCTTCTATTCTCTATATAAGCGATTCTAATACTTACAAATTCTCTCTTTATTAAAGAAGAGAAATCGCTCTAAAAATGCATAAAATGCCCTAATAAGCAGATATTAATAAACTAGTAATAAAACAGAAACATCCTCTAAATAAATAACTTTTATTAGTCTAGTTTAAATAGTTATAAGGATAAAGAGTGTAATTCCCACGTTTAAGCCTACTAAATTAGGCACTTATAATTGCGTTTAAATTTATTAAATTTAAACTGTTTACTAGGCGCTTAATATGTTATTAAATTTAGTAAGGAATTAGGCCTTTCCTATTCTTTAGCAGCTCTGGCAGCGGCTTTTATAGCAACTCTTATAATAGGTCTTTTAACCCATCCTTCTACATGGATTTAGACTTTATTTTTTATTATAAAGGTCTTAAGAGCTTTGTTTAGTAAAGCTTTTATTATTATATTTACAGAATTATTATTACTATTAATCCATTTTATTTTAGCTACTTCCCTCCTCTTATATAACTACCTTAAAGTTATAATATTAATTATTAGCTTCTTTTCCTTTATTATACCTAGCTTAATAATATATTTATATAGTAAGAAAGAGTTAGTATATATTATTATTAGGATTTTAGGCTTTTTCAATCAGTTAGTAATAATATTTAGAGTAGTGTTTATTATATAGGCAATATTAATACCTTAAACCATCCTATATAGCTTAAAAGCTAAGGCACTTCTTATAACTCTCTTAGTGTTACGTGGTGGTATCGTCACGTAGTCGGTTGGAAGCAACCGTGAAGCTGTCATTAATGTTATTATAAACTAGTTATTAAACGCACCTATATATACTATTATAAAGTCATATAATTAAGTGCATTTTATAAGGTTATTATTATTCTTCTACTAGCTACTTAGACAGATCCTATATATATATATACAGATCCGATGTTATAGGTTATTTTATAATAAGTATTCCTCCCTTAAAGATAACCGTTCTGGTTGTCCCATAGGGTTTAATATAGCTAGTAGCAGAAATAATAAAGGGAAATTAAACTATAGGCATTCTTTATTAAGTGCTAAGAATAGAAAATAATAAAGTAAAATAGCTAATCTATAATAATTATTCTCTTAAATATAAAAAACAATAAAATAAAGGAAAAACCTTCCTGAATTAATCTATTTTTATAATACTAAAAGCAATATCCTTAAAAGTCTTTAACTAATTTATACTATATATCTATAAATAACATAGCTTTATTGTCTGTAAGCCCTAGATCTATTAGTTATTATCTTTTTATACTATTATTTTCTTAAGGACTGTTACTAGTAACTAGTTTCTTATTTAGCATCCTTAGATCCCTAGCCTTAATACTTAGTTTTAGTAAACCTCTAGCAGACTATCTTACTATTAGTATTATCTTATAAGCAAATCCTAAGACCTACTTAGTAATACTAATACTAGTATTATAAGATAAAGATCCTTCTATAGTAAACTAAATAGGTTTTAGCCTTATTAGTATAATTCCTCTTCTTAATATTATACCTTTTAGCAAAGGTATTCTTAGAACTATCTTGCTTAAGGCAGTTCTTTTACCTATATCTTATAGCTTTTTAATATTATATACTACTTCTTAGATAAACTAGTCTAAGGCTACTATATTAGCATTTACCTTATTAATAGTAGTAATATAAGCGTTAACTATCTTCTTAACTTTACTAAGGTAGTCTTTAAGATTTATAATCTAACTTTTATATTTTAGATTTATATATATTATCTTAACTTTCCTTAGAATTATCTTTTCTATAATAACCTTACTTATTATATTATATTATATAGCTAGACCTTAGATTAAATTTCATTAATCTACTAGCTTCTTCTTTAGGGTAGTTATATTTTGTTCCCTAGTTATAAATTCTTATACCTAGTTTATTTATACCCCTATGTCCTAACTATATACTAATAGTAAATCCGCTCTTTTAATTATAGTAAGGGCTCTAGTAATAGGCCTGTTAATACCACCTAATTTATTATAATATTATACTATAAGGAATTCTTCTTTAAATAGCAATCCTAACTACTAATCTCTAAAACCAGTAATATTACCAGCCTATCCTCTATTAATAAAACTTATAGCAGCCTGTTTAATACAAATTCTAATATTATAAATAATAGGTGTATTAGCTAAGCATTTACCCTTCTTATAGCATTCTTTTTTATTAGCTAGGATTAAGTTATTTATCTTAAAGATCTAGTATAGGATATTAATCTATAGAGGGTATATTATATTTATCTTTACTATAAAAACTATATTTTTATTAATTTTAGCTCCTTAAGTTATAAAATCTTTAAAATATATATAAATTATATCTTTAGTAGTTTAAATGCTATTACTAGCCTAGTATTATTATATCCTAAAAGACTTTAATTTAGTTGTCTTTTTTAAGAACTAATAGTATTTCTTAGTAGATTTAAAATAACTAAGTAATAAGGTAAAATTAAGCTTGCTTAGTTTGCTTAAAATAGTATAAATACTTATAGATTTTACTCTAAACCCTATATAGCTTAAGGACGTTTTATTCTCTTAGTATGCTATTAAGCTAATAAATTTAATATTAGAGTTCCTATTTTTATTATCTAAATTAGCTTCTTATATTATATTACTTATATTAAATAAAGTATTTAGTATAGTTACTACCTTATATTCTTAATAATACTCTTTTAAGGTAGTTATATTTAAATAATAGTTATTAGGTTCTTATAATAAGTTTAAGGTAATATATAGTAATATAAGAGAAATTATTTAGGAGGTAAAAGAAAATGTTTAAAATAAGTAGTATTTAGTAAGTAATAAGCAAGAGGTCATAAGCGTATAAATGAAAAATAACAATAAAAGTCCGTTAACACACAAAAACAATAATAAAAGGTTAAAAGGATAAAATAACTTAAAGTGCACCAGCGAATTCTTATACCCTATTAATATAACTTGTAATGCTTCTAGCCCTCTTTTGGAGATTACTACTATATGATTCTGGTGTTTCTCTTATACTAAAAGCTAGTAGAAAAAGCCTATTATATTAAAAATTAATTTCGACTCTTTACTATAGGTATTTTGTATAATATTACCTTAGTCTAGTAATAAATACATATCTAGTATAGTAATATTATTAAGAGGTTTAGTATTTATAATAACTTAATCTTTCTTAGTTTTCTCTATATCTTTCTAAATAATAAAGCTAGGGCAGGCTACTAGTGCTAGTTTTATTAACTAAAACATCCTACCTGCTAGGTATATAGCATTATAGACTTTAGTAAATTTTTCCTAGTCTTTACGCCTAAGAGGGTACTTTCTCACTAGCTTAACCTAGTTCTACTAGCTATTAATAAAGTTAACTCTTATCTTATCTTTTTCTAGCATTAGTATTACTTCTTTATTATAATAAATATTATACTTATTAGTTAGATCCTGTAACTTAGTAGCTGCTTTTGGATTAATATTAGTAATTTATACTTTAAACTTATTCTTAATAAAAGGTATATTTTCTAGGTAAGATACTCTATATAATAAAATACCTCTATTAATAACTTTAGGATTTAGGTTATTATTAAAATTTTTTAGACTTTCTTTTGTCTTTTTTATCTTAATATCTTTACTAAAAAATACTATATACTAGTAAACGTCCGGAATAGCAAAATTTAAGTTAAGGCTTATAGCTACCTTAAGTTAACCTACCTTGCTATTCTACTTCATTTATATAGCCCTATTAAAGTTATTTATTACTAGCATTCTTTTCTTATCTCCCTAGTTAAGAATGTTATTTAGGAAGATAGAATCAGATAATATAATATAATAAATACTAGTCTTCTTTCTACTAAGGAAATCCTTTTATATTACTAGTACTTAATATATTAAGTATAGTAGAATTATAATATTATATGCTACTATTACCTATTAAGCTAGTATATAGCAAGCGTCTTAAACTTAAAAACTAACCTTAGATTAATAAAATTGATTTTTACTTAAAAGCTATAGAGAAAGCTTATGCTAATTAATAATTTTAGTCCTAGATTTAGTATAATATCTATAGTTACTATAAAGTAGCCTAAGATGTTTTTTTCTTTATAATTCCTAGAATATAAAAGTTAAAAGTAGCTTTTTTTATAATAATAAAGGCTAAAGCTACTCCTATTACTAGTTTTAGGTCTTACTTTTCCTACTTTATATTTATCCTATTTTACTAGAGCTATTATTTATTAGCTAGAATTAATAATATTCTAGTGTTTATATAGATTATATAGTTAGGTCCTTTATTATAAAATTAAATCAGTATTTTAAGAAAGGTATTTATTTGCTTTCTTCTCTTAATGTTAATCTCTTATAGTCTAGATACTGTCTTAATTACCTAGCCTTTTTACAGACCTCTTATTAAAATTAGCTTATTTAAACTCTAAGTTATAGAGTCTTATATAATATTAACTCTAGTTATAAAAGCTTTAATAATTTCCTTCTCTTTCTTAAGCTCTTCCTACCTTCTTCTATTAAAAGCCTTTATTTTACTAGTCTTTATAGTTAAAAAAGTAGGATTCTCCTAGTCTAAGTCTTTTTTCTCTACTATATAAAAAGCGCTAATAAAATTAGATTTAACCTTCTCTTTATTAGAGTTATAATTAAACGTTAAGTATGCTTTACTACCTTTTATAGTAAAGTATATATTTATAAAGTTAGACTTATTATATTTATTATTCTCTAATAAACTTCCTTCTCTAGCTAAATAGTATTTAAAGTCTACTAAATACTACTTCTGCTTTTTAGTATTAGGATTATTATTTAAAACTATAACTTTATAGGGTTTCTGGTTTAAATGCTCTTATTACCTAAATTATTTTAAGTGGAATTAATCCCCTTAGTAAGGGTTTTATTACTCTTTAGATTAATTCCCTCCTTAATCTTCTTCCTTTAAGAATCTTTCTTTTTCTTTATTATCTTTTTAAGATTTATTTTCTTAGCTATAGGTCTTGCTTTTCTTAGTTCAAAAGTCTGCTTTCTTCTTTATAAGGTCCTTTTTTCTAACTTCTAGTTAGTATAATCTATTATTATTATACTACTAAGGCCTTTAAGGTTAATTCTAGTATTATTATAATTTATTCTAATAAACCTATTTTTAGTATAAAACTAGTAGCCTTCTTTAGTTTCCTTAATTATAATTCCTTAAGCTGCTTAATCTCTCTTTAATATATATATAGTAAGAATATTATTATTAAAAGTTATCTTATTAAAAACAATCTTCTTTCCTTTAGTTATAGTTCTTATAATAGTAATTCTAGTAGGCCTTTACTCTTTTACCTTTAAATTTATTCAAGTTTAAGGATTTATTATTATAAAGATAGGCTTTTATTATTCCTTTATTCTTTTCCTAGTAATAGGACTTTTATTACTTTTTTATTTCTTAATATAAATTATAGCGTTTTCTGTTTATTATATTAAGATATTTATTATGCTTTATACCCTTAGTTAGATCTAGGTATAGCTTTTTTAGCTTCAAATATAACTTTATTCTAAAGCATACTAAAAGCTATAAATCTATTATCTCTTTATTTACTTTAGTATACTAAAAGATTTAAGCTATAAAATCCTAAAAAAAATACTATTTATAATATCTTTTTAGGTATATTTAGCCTGCTTAAGTTTTATTACTATATCTTTTATTCTTATATAAAATTCTTTTTATACTACCCTAATAATACTATTAATACTAGTAAAAATCTGTTTCTTTTTAGATTTATTTAAGTATTATTAGTATTAAGTTATTACTTTTTTATAAAATAGTTACTAGATAATATAAACTAACACCTCCTTTTAGTTTAATAGTGCTTTAAATAAGTATTCTTTTATTACCTAAATCTAAAGCTTAGAATTTAAAAAAATAGTAGTTTTTTCTTTATAAGAAATAAACTTATTATTTATGTTTACTATATCTGGTTTTAAGTCTAAAAATTTAATATTTTAGATTTTTTAAGTTAAACTTACTAACCCTTTCTTTTTAAGTGCTTTTTTAGGCTTTAAATCTTATTTTAAGTTATATTTTAGTTAGAAGGTATTATATTCTTAGTATCCTAGTATTTAGCTTAGCTAGTTATTATAAGGCTCTTTAGTATAGTAGTAATTATCTCTAAAACTACCTGCTTTATTACTATAATTACTTACTTTATAGCTATATTTACTTCCCTATTATAGGAAAGTTAAGAGTGGATTTATATATTATCCTATATTACTATTTTTAAAAGGTCCTTTTATATACCTATTACCTTATTATATAAGTAAATATAGTAGTGTTTAGGAGTATTAGTATTATTAAGTACTAGTATTATATGTTTCCCTCTATTTATAATCTTTATACTCCTTAAAGTCTTATTCTTACTACTAGTATTTTATTATTAGTAGGGTATAATTTTATATGTCCCTTAATAAAAAACCTTATTTAAGTACTAATATTATTACTTAAGGATTTAGAGAAGCGCCTCCTTATTTAATATTTAGTAAATTAAAGGTTTATATATCCTTAGGAGGAAAAACTTATTAGGATGCTAATATTATTACTTAAGGATTTAATAAAGCGCCTTCTTATTTAGTAGTTAGTTAGTATTATAAAAATCCTACTTATTATAAAGACTTATATCTTTTTATAGGGGGAAACTATTAAGTATAGGTTAAAACTACATAAGATAGGTTAAAAAAGGTTCTAGTATTATTATAATAACTTATATATCTGAACTCCTATTGTAATTTAAGTAAATTCTAATTATATAGTAATGTGATGGATTTGAGCTTAAAGCTCGGATCTACACAGCCGGAAAGCAGACAGCTTTATATAAGTAATATATAAGCAGCTTAGGCCCTAGTTATATATATAACTATAAAGGCAGGGTTACTAAAATTAAATAAATCTTTTCCTTTTTTTTTTCTTTATAAATAATATTGTTATTTAAGTTACAAGCTTTATAGTTATATTTTAATAAGATTATAATATATATTATTTATTCTTTTATTATTTACCTTAGAAACCTTAATAAATATAATATAAAGGTTATACTAATAATAAATAAAATAATAATAAATATATTATAACCTAACACTATAGCTAACCTAGCTAAGACTAGTACTATATAAAAGCTACTATACCTTTAAAGCATAGTAATAGTATAGGAAATAATAAATAAAAATATAGTAAGTAAAATTACTAAGCTAAGATAATAGCTATAAATAGTATTTACTTTAGCTATATCTTATAATATTAATATAAGTACCTTAGGCATAAGCAGATAGTAAATGGCCTTAATAGAAATAAAACTAAAAAGAAAACCTATTAATATAAGTAACTCTTATAAAGAAAACTAGATTAAATATCTAGTATAAAGGAGCCTTTTAGCTTATAAACTTAATATAAATATGCTTTTATTAGGAATAATTAAAATAAATAGTATTTTATTTACTAATACTTATTAAATTAGGTTTAAGCTTAGGTTTTACCTTTTTTTAAAGTAAGAAAATCTATTAATTATACTTTAAAGGAGTTCTTAGTATATTTTAATACCTTATTTCTAAATCCTTATTAAAAGGAGTGTATTATTATTAAACTAAATTAAGTTAAATAATAACCCAGAGAAAATTTAATAATTTTTTTATTTACTTTAAGCAAAAGCTAGTCTTAGTAAGAGTGTTACGGGATAATCCGTGATGTTGGATCCCCACCTATATAGGACGGATTTGTCATGTAGCTAGTGAGACTTAATAACAATAATAATAATAACTTACACAATGCACTTAACTATATAACTTAATAACAGTATATATAGGTATATTTAATAACCCCATTATAATAACGTTAATGACAGCTTCACGGTTGCTTCCAACCGACTACGTGACGATACCACCACGTAATAAAGAGGATATTATTAGGCAAAATCTATTAAATTATTTAAACTATATATAGCTTTAAAAAAAAAATATAGAATTACGATATAAGATATAATATCTCTTATATAAACTACTTTTAAGTAATTAAAAGGTTATAAAATATTACCCTTAATCTTAAATCTTATAAAATAAAAAAATACTTAAAGGCTTAATACTATATAATAACTAAATCCCCTTTAACTATATCCTAGGATAGGGAAGGTAATATAAAAATAATATGTATAAATATTATATTCTCTTTTAAGTAGTAAAAAATATATACTAAGTAGGTTTTAATAAAGGAGATATAATTATAATATAATAATAAATAGTGCTTATACTATAAAGTCACTAAATATTAATTAAAGGTATACTACCTTCTCCCTATATATCTTTTAAAGACTAATATATATAGGATAAATATAACTATACCCTAGGTTAGGTTTAAAGTTAAAAATAACTTAAAAAAAGATAGCTCTTAAGCTTAAGGCTTAGTAAGGGGAAGGAAGATAGTAGTTAGCTATTATAATTACTATAAAAGGCATATAAATAAATAAAAAAAAATAAACTCTAATCCTTTTTTACTATTAGTTTTATTTAATAAAATAGCCTTTGCTAATATATAAGTAAATAGTAGGTATAATAACTATACTATTATAAGTAAATCTTTTATATAAAGTATAAGTGTTATAGTCTCGCTAGAATGCAACTGCAGAGCTAGTAACTTAAATAAGAATATTATTTATAAAGAGAAAGAGAAGGAAAAGATTTATCTACTTTTAGTAACCCTACCTTTATAATTATATATATAGCTAGGGCTTAAGCTGCTTGTGTATTACTTATATAAAGCCGTCCGCTCTATAGCTGTGTAAATCTAAGCTTTAAGCTTAAATCTATTATATAGCCCCCTTCTTACTATTTAAGGTGTTATAGTTAGTAATTAAGTTGCCCCTTGTGCAGGCTTGTTATTATAGTGTATATTGCTCTATTATGCCTTATAATACTTTAGTACTACTATATTTAAAAAACTTTCTAAAGGTTCTTATATTAGCTAAATATATTCTGCTTACTTTATTAATATGTCCTATTAGATACCCTAACCCTAGGCATTTCTTATTACTACTATTTCCTTAATCTTATATTTTACTAAATCTGGATTATTCTTATAAAGCAGGAGTATTAAGCCTGGTTTAGAATTAGCTAGGTATTATAATAAGAGCAGATTAGTAGCTGCTCTCTTAATAAGGTTTATATAAAAAACTAGGTATATTCCCTATAGGATATTTAAATAAATAGTAAGTAGAGTTAGTGTCTTTAAGACTTTATATTTTACTTTTACCTAGTTAAGCTTTTAGCTAGGATGGTTTATCTTTATATAATAAAGATTTAACTATATAAAATCCCCTATCTAGTAATATTCTGCCGGATACTAGGAAATATTTGCTATATTCTGCTAATATTATTATATAAAATTAATCATAGCTTATGCTATTACTATTCCCTCCTGGATATATTTTAGGAATAATATAGCTTTTTCCTTAGGTAAGGTTAGGCTTCTAGTCTTATTTAGTATATATTAAACTAATTTAATATTAAAGCCCTTTAGCGCCTAATTTATACTTATACTAATTACTATAGAGATTTAGTTATTAAGCGCTATTTAATAAGCTAGTAGATAGTTAGCCTAGTTATATTATAAGAAGGTAATAACTACCTATAAGACTACTTATACCTCCTTATTTACTTATTTTATATTACTATTTATTTAAGGATAATAAGATATAAATAATAATTGCTTAATACTTACCTGCTTATAAAGTATAGTTTAGAAACAACTAAGCTAGTCTAAACTATAGTTTAAAATGATTTAATAAGGGAATCTATAGAAATACTACTAGTAATATTTAAACCGTTCTATGTATACTTTAGCTATTATACTTATTATTACCTTTAGTTATATATACTTTAAAAAATAGTTTATAATAACTATTAGAAAGCATAGTAATATCTTATTATATACTAGAAGTTTTATTATAAAAGCCACTAAGATTTATAACTAGTAATAGTCTATAGCTAGTATAAGCTTTAATAAATCCTAATAAAGTTATTAGCTCTTATACCTACTAAAGCAATAGTAATTTTATATATATTATATTATATTCTTTAACATCCTATTCTAGTAGTGTCGGAATCGCTTGTATGGATGATGGAAGGGATACGCTGCATTAACTAGGAATTATAGGTTGTACACAGAATGCACACACCCTAATTAGCTGGATTATAGGTTATGTAACCTGGGGCTATAACGTGGCCATAACACCACACCTCCGCACTATAGCCTGCTTCTTCCCCTCTTATAAACATAGATGAATTGATTATTAAACCCCCCCCCCTACATTTATGCTATAGTATACTTATAACCTAAGCATTACTAACACTAATTAGTAGTTGCTAATAACTACAGATTCGTTAGGTTATATACAGAAGAGACTTATCTAAATGCTTTTACTTACATAACTACGAGAAATTCTAATGTTATACTAACTAAAGGATTATTTCTTTAATCGTTAACTGTTAAATTATCTATAATTATAAGAAGACTTATTTCTTATAGATCTTCTCCCTTATTATTAACTATTACTTGTCTATAATTAAAACCAGATCTTCACTGTTATTTACAGAGAATCAACCAACGCTAACCGCTTTAATCAGTACTAAACACAAAGCTTAACCTAAAACACTAAAATATCGTTAAGTTAAGGAAAAATGGATGATTTTAATAAATAACTCTAAAAGGATGTCTATAGAAGAAAATTTCTAAAGAGCACCCTACCCTAAAAACTTTATAAGCACTATTTAATTCTATCCTTTAATTAAACTAAGTTAGTTAATAACATTAATGTCAATACAGCTATTAAACAACAGATTAATAACCGTATTATATATACGATTAACTACTACATTCTTAACAAAGGAAAAGGGCGCAATCTCCTTATTAACTTCTAGCGAGATTATGAAAATTAAATAAAGGATACTTTTAATAAAATTAATAATAACCTTAAGTATACCCTTTGTAATTACCTTAATAATAATAGTATCAAAACAGCCAGAGGATTGAGATTAAATGTCTTTAAAGATCTTATTAATATCTTAAATATTAACCCTAACATAGAATACAAACCTTTGCTAGAAAAAGTAACTAGAAAAGGAGAAGAGATTTAACAACTTAAACTTTCTAATAATAAGGACTTTAATAATAAAGATTTTCATTTAACTAAAGACCCTCCCCTAGAACCACAAACCCTAACTAGAACACTTTCTAACAGTAATTAAAAAGCCCTTAATACTCTTAAGAGACTTTACTAGAAAGAAGAATAATATTCTGGAGAAGTATACGACTTTATTAACAAGAAGTTATTATATTTTAAAGAAAAATGTTCTTAAGCAGGAGTTTCCCCCTTACTTTACCTAAAAGCCTTCCTTATTATGCTTTAAGGTAAAGCCTATATATACTTCCTTAAATACTTTAGAGCAAAGACAATCCCATTTAAGGAGATAACTTAGAATATTAGAAATCACTTTAAAACACCTAAGAATAAGAGCTTCTATAAAACATAATTTACTAATTTACGCCTTTGCTATATTATTATAGAATATCTAATAAAGAACAAGTTAGAATACCTGGAAATCCTTCTTAACTGACTTATAAAGATATTTAATGGCCTTTATAACCCTCTTAAGTAAGATATAATTCTTCTTCATTAAGTACGGTAAGCAATAAAAAACAATAACGATTTCTATAATGCTAAATTTAGGAATGTGCCAACCTTTAAAGGATTTATTAGTAATCTTTAAAATTACCTCTTAGTAATGGATATACTACTAACCTCTATAAGTTAGTTACTAATAACTACTAATAATAATCCGAATGCCCTTATTGCCTAGTCCACAGACTAAAACACTAACATAGCGATGTTTATAAACCGACGCTATTTATAAGCTATATATCGTGAAAAACCTCAAGCTAGAGCAAGCTTAAAGAAATGCTTTATATACTATAAAGAAGGATGCTAGTTAACTAACCATCCTGCCTCTAAGCAGAAAAAAGCAAAAGCAACTTAGTAAAATAACAGAAAACACCAGAAACCACCCTCTAAACGCTAATACTATGCATTCCTATAGGCCTATAAAGGCGAAATAGCCTAACTTACTACTACTAATAATAGCAGTAAGAATAAACATAAAAAAGCCGCTTAAAACGCTGCTTTTCTTACTACTAATAAAAAAGAGGAACCAGACAATAAAAAGGCTTATAATACTCTCTCCTTTATAGTATTCTTTATGCAAGCACTAAATCCCCCACTCTTTTCCTAATTAACCATAAACTTCTTACAGAATAATGCTTTTAAACATGCCTTATTTCTTAAAGACCCTTATAACCATAATACTAATAAAACACCTTAATAACATATATATCTTATAAATACAAGATATACAGCAGATATATTTTATAGTATACTCCTAAATATAGGAGCATTAGGATTTTTACTGCTGGCTAAGGCCAAGTTAATGCTCTAATAAAGATTATAAAGAACCTTACAATTAAGCATTCTTCTAACCAAAGGACCATCACCTTTAGAGCCGGTACTGTAACTTCTACTAGTATTTTAAAGCTTCTGACGATTTTTAGCATAATACCTTTTTATGTGCTTAATAGTGCTACACTGTTTTTATATTTTATTACAGATATAGATAAAATAGGTATTAAACTTAATAATCTTAAGAATCTTTTAATCTAAGGAGATAAGAAGGTACCTATTATTAGGAAATAGGAATATCCTTAGTGGATAGCTAGTTCTTAAGAACCTGCCATCTTTATACTTTTTAAAACTAAGATCCGTTAACTTTATTGTTAATTTAGTCATTCGTTAATCGACTAATTAAATAACCTTCTTACCAGGGCTGGTAAAGAATTTAATAAGGCTAATATAGGGAAAATCACGTATGCTTGCCATTAATGCCAGATAAACGCAAAAGCTCTAAGCAGATTTAAATTCACTTTTAAAGACGATTTTGAATTTAACTATAAGGTCCTTATTAATATTATGCAAATTGACAAGAAGCCGGTCCTATACGTTATAGATTTAGTAATATTATTTTAAGCTGCCTGCTTTCTTAAACCCTAATAACAGAAAGCTTGAGATATCTGGAATACCCTTAAAGAGTGCTAAATTAATACATATCTTAGACCCCTAGACTGAATAGTCCATAATACCAGAAGGAATTTTGCTTCTAGCGAATTTAGGCATTTAGCTTAACTATTGTTAATTGATATTAACAAAGTTCCTATTAAGGCTTATAACAGTATTAGAAAACTTAAGCAATATTATGCCCCTCTTTACAGAGTATATAATATTATTAAGACCAAAGCTAACGGTCTTCTCCTAAAAGAGTAAATGCTTTAAATAGCTATTAAAGCAGTTAACGACTCTACTAGTTTAAATAGCCTTATTCCCACCCTCTTAGTCTTTAGAACCTATTTAAGGATAACAAATAATTCCCCCCTAAGCTTTATAGTTACCTAAAGAGCTAAGACACTTTAAAAAGCAATAAATAAAACAAGGCACAGTCTTATAAGGCGCTAAGTCCACAATGCTCTTAACACCCACAACGGCCTAATAACCCTGCCTATACACACTCTTCCCTTAAATTCTAATGTATAAGTTTATTATAAAAAAGGTAAATAAACTAGCCCCTATAAGCTTCTCTTAATAAAAGGAGAAACTTATATTATTAAGATGTCTTATAGCCTTATAAAGTTTTAGTCTATGGTTATTAAACCGTATATAACCTTACTAGAGGTAGAATCTTCTTATAAGAAAGACCTGGTTTACAAGGAAGACCTAGTTTAAGGTAATGAAAATCACAAGAACCCTCTTAATAACCTAATAACTCTACTATAAAGAGGATGTAAAAGACCCTAGAAACACCCTTAAGCAGAGGCTTTTCTTACTAAGAAAAAAAAGGCCGATTTTTAACTTATAATTAACCTTTATATGTAAGGAAAAATCAATATACCCGGAGAACCTTTTAAACTCTCTAATAAAGCAGAGATTAATGCTTTACTAGTAAGGAATATATTCAAATTTATAAAATTTAACCTATAAAGGCATAGAGGTAAAAGACTCTTTAGCTTGTAAATAGTAAGAGAAGTTAAAGGCAAGGCAACTAACTCCCTATATAAAAAGTCATAATATATTATCTAAGGCTATAGCGACCGTAGGAAAGAGGTTATTCTTATGCAGTCCCTAATAATTTAGAGAGCTAGTTAAAGGCTTATTATATATATTCATGTACGCTAGGTAGCTAGAGCCACTAACTAGTTCATCAACTAACTTCTTAATATAGGAAAAACCCTAAGATAGGGGAGAAAACCCATATTCTTCCATATAGCTCCCGCTAAGCCTCTAATATAAAGTCTTTATTGTTTCCAACTATTAGTATAAGATATCTGCTAGTTCCCCGGAACTGCAGACAATAACAGAAGTGTGGTTGTGCTTTATATAAAAGGTTAGTATGTTAGTAAAAACCCCCTATAAGCACCTCCCCTCCTAGTCCAGCTCTTCCTCCTCTATTCTATTGTTTCTATTACCTCTGGTCCCTTTCTTAGCCTTGTCATTATGTATCTGCCACGCCTTACCAAGCTCCTCTGCTAACCTATACTACTAAAGTCGCCCAGTTAAAAGCACCCACTTCACAATATTTAGTGCTAGCTTTTTATTATTAAGCGCTGCCCTAAGTTTCTGTAAATCTCTTATTATAGGCACTGCTGGAATCGGTCTTAGATGGTTATATTCTAGGCATAATAGGATAAGGTGGTAGATATCCTCATCTCCTCCCCAGTATTAGCATATTAGTGAAGTTACCTCAGGCACCTATCTGTTATAAAGAAAGGCATTCAGCCCTATTTTTTCCATTTAAAGCTAAACTAGGGCCGCAGATTTATGCTTAAGCAGGCTATTATAAAGCTTTGCTATTTTTTTTATGCTCTTAAAGTTAGGTTCCTCGTCTGTTGCTGTTACTTTTACCCGTCCTCTTCTTACCTAAGCCTTATGCCTCTGCTAGATTTACTGTTTTTCCCACTTCCTCTTTAATTCCTGTCTAGCTGTAAGGCTGCCAGGGAGGGGGGGGGGGGCATTAGGAAACGCCTTATAGTAATTACATTAGCGGCCTCTTCCTTAGCGTTATAGCTGTAATGCTATTAAATTACAGGCCTGCCGTATCTTCTCGCCTATGCTACTATCCTCAAGTCTTTAGTGGAATCGTCATTTAATGTAATTAAGGTACAGATCTACTGGCGGCACTGCTGCTTTTGTCTCTAAGAGTGCTACTGGCGTCGCCTTATATACCCCTGTAACCCTCCTTAAGTATTCATTCTGTTCCCTTATAAATGCCTTTGCTACCCCCTATGCTACCCCTTTTAGCTTGCTACGGGTGTAGTATATCCCAGCTCCATAGGCTATTATGCTTTATATTACCTATATATAAAGAGATCTCGCACACTCTAGTCGGCATCCCTACGTAAACGCAGCCAGCGCCGTGAGCGCTAATTTCTGCTATAACAATTTAGCATTCACCTTCTCTATATAGGTTAACTAACAAAGCTTCCGGTAAATCCAAACCCCTAGGAATCGCGCTAATTATGTCGGTTGTATTGTTGCTCTTCTAAGTCAGATTATCGTTATAATCGCCTGCCTCTTCCTTATAAAGTGTATTAGCTTGCTCTTTCCTAGGTTAAACCTTAGCCTATACTCCTTTAACCACTTCTTACATATTCTCTAGGCTCTTTCTAGTTATACTTTTATTTCCTCTGCTGTTTTTCTATATACTATAATGTTTATATTATCCGAGAACCCTAATATTAACATTAATTCCGCCGCTGCTAGTCTTTAATATAATAGTATAATATAGAGCAGGAAGAGAATAGGAGACGCTGGTAACCCTTATGGAACCCCTGTAGTGACTTGGATTTCCTTAGTAATACGTCCGTTAAACGCTAATTATGCTCTCCTTTCTAACGTAAAGCCCTGTGCCTATCTGGCCATTTACCCTGGCAGTCCTAACTCCTTTATAGTACGGATTAATTGTTTATAGCTAACAGTGTTGAATGCCCTAGTAATATCTAGCTATAGTAATAATACTATCCCCTAGTAATGCCACGCCGTTCTTACAACCTCTTTTAGCATGCTTAGTGCTATTTCTATTAATCTGCCAGCCTTATTACCTATTTGCATGTCTGGTAGTATATAGCCTTCCTTTGCTATAATAGTAATCCTCCTTATAATAGCTCCCTTAATTACTTTGCCTATTGTGTTTAACAGTAATATCGGCCTCCACCCCCCTGGTCTGCCTAACTCCTTAGGGGACTTCCTAGGTTTGTATAGAACTACTACCTTTGCTTATCAGAAGAAGGCCGGATAATATCCTAAGCTATAGTAAGCATTTATAAGGCGTGTTAAACACAATATTAGGGCCGCTCTATATAGCTTAAGGAAACCCGTTGGCAGCTTGTCTGGTCCTAGGGCTTTCTAACTTACCATATTCTTTATAACCTCTTTAATTTCCTCCTCTATAAACACAGGAACTGCCTAATCATTGTTATAGTATCTTATCCCCTCCTCTGCCTCTAGACCTAAAGCCCTAGTTGCGGATAAAGGGAAGAACCTCTCTGTAAATGCCCTTGCCTTACCCTTATATATAACCTCTACTATCTCCTCCCTGCCGTTATCTCCTAGCCGGGTTAGTGGTAGGACCTGTTGCCTTTTAGGAGGAAGTCCACTCTGTAGCTAGGCCTAATGCTCTAGGGTCTAAAGACTCCCTTTAGACCTGGATAACTCGCTAACTGCCTATTACTAGCTACTTCTCTTCTCCTCTAAGATAATATAATCCTGTTTTTTTATAGCTTCTATTAAGGCCTGCCATACTTCCTATGTCTGTTATTACTGCTACTGCCTATTAGCACGTCTTGCCTTTGCTATTGCATTCCTTACCCTTTTATTCTACTAAGGCTGTTGTTTGCTATGCTCTTAAGGTCGCTTAGGTGCTGCTATATTAGCTATTTCTGTGAGCTGTTAGGTAAGCCACTGCGTATAGTTATTGATTTCTTGCTAGTTATACAGCAGAAGCTCTAACCCCTTCTTTTTAAGCCTGTTTAAAGCCTCTGCTATAATAAGGTTCTCGTCCGCTGTCCTCTAACCCCAGACCAACCCTAGGCTATTGCTTAATTCCTTATTTGTCCTAATGCTAATAAGCTGGGGCATATGGTCAGATCTGGCGATTTCTACTAGCCTAATAAATTTAACACTAACGTTATGGGTGGTCCATATATGGTTAATAGTGCTATCCCTGCTGCCATGTTCTCTCCTTATTACTTCCCTAAACAGCGTAGCTAGGCCAAGTTGCTACCTTATTATGAATTCTAATATCTTATTATGCCCCGGAGATATTCGGCCGAATCTGTCCTATAAGGGGTGATATTAGTTAAAGTCCCCTATAAACATACTCCGGCCCTTTGCCTAGGTATCGGCAAAGTGTTATAAAGGCATCTGCTACTTCCTTTCATAAGCCGGGGAATAGATATTATATATCTTTACTTTATATAGCTTAACACTATATTAATCCTCCCCCCTCCCTATAGTCTAAAGTCCTGTCTCAACCTTCTAGTATATATAAATTACCATTCTTCCGCTGTATATTACTAATATATAGTATCCCTAAGATAGGTTCGGCGGTATACTGTTATAGCCTCCTGGTTCCTGGATAGCTATCACCTCAGGGCTGATGTTATGCCCTAATGCTAGATGTACTAGATTACTTTTCTTCTGTATATTCCAGTATATAACCTTAATTATGTACTCTATTATGTGCTTTAGAGCACCCTAGTTAGGCTGGCTCCGGTATTGTTTAGCCCTCTAGTTAGCTGTAAAAAGGCTAGTATTATGCCTTCCTCTGCCAGTCTCTGTTGTCCTAATCTTAGCTTATAGGTTTATCTTGTAAAAGGGCCCCTTAGTTGTATGCTCCTTCCTCTTAGCTGCCTCTCCGTTAGTCCCCTGGTTTCTTCTCCCTAATAACCCTTACCTGTAGTAGCTATTACGACCTCTAACTAATGGTTACGGAAGAACAGCGGCCTTATAGTATAAGCCTCCCTGGCCTGCTGCTATCTCTTATTACTTACTAAGCATAGTCGAGACCATGCTGGATATGCCCCTGCACAATTTAGGCATCTCTCCTGTACCTTACCTGTTAACATCAGGCAAGTCCTCTCTCCCTTAGGGTGTTTTCTGGTAGCATACCTGCTGTATCTTGCTTCCTTCTTATAGTATCTGGCAATATGTCTAATCTTATAGCAGTTATAACATTGCTTTAGGTAGATTATCTTGTTATATAGCTTAGCATTAAAAATCTCTGCTTAGTATACTATTCCCCCATAGCATAGTTGGTTCGCTGCCTTAGTGCCCTTAACACTAACCACTAATAGTGCCCTTATCACTATTCCTCTTGGCTTCCATACCATTATCTTTACTATATTTAATCCATTCTCCTTTTTAATGTTCTTCCTTATATCCTTAATTACAATGTGGTTTATTAATCATGTTAGGAATCCCTTAATAATCACACTAAACATCTTCCTGTTTACTTCTGCCTTGGGTCCAAAGGCAACTCCCACCCAGGCCGTGTTTTCCTTCTATTTCCTCCCTGCTTCCATAAATATAATAACTATATCTCTACTTTGCAATTAGCGTGCTACTACTGCCTTCTTTATGCTAATAGCGCTATTTACTGCCTTTATAATCTCTCCTAGTAATCTGTTCCTAACTGCCTTACTAATAGTGCTTTCCTTTACTAGTGCTTCCTAGTGATAGCGGGCTGGTATTGCTATACCCTCCGTTTAGGCTAAAGGTATTATCGTATTCTGCCCTATAACTCTGCAAGCCATAATATTTGCTTAAGTCCCCCTAACTACTAATCTAGTCCTATAAACAGCCTTTATTGCCTTCTTAACCGCCTTCTTAACCATGGTTTCTACTCTACTGCTAACCGCTTTTATAATTAAGGCCTGTAGGCCTTCTATGTCCGTTCTTGCTTAGGCTATCTCCCCTCCTATATCTATAGCAATTTATATAAAAGTTCTAATAAAAGCCCACACTTTTATTATTTCTACCTTTAGGATAACTTTTATTATTAATTCCTTTAGTAATTTTATTTTATTCTTTAGTTTTTCCTGTACTGCTGTTACTCTAGGATTCTCTCCTTAACATTGCATTTCTTCCTAGGTGGTGCCTTGTCCTTTATTAGTTATGGATCTATGTAAAAATTTATTAATTATTGCACCCCTTGCGCTGCTTACTCCCCTTACGTAATGCACTATTGCTAGGGGGGGTAATTAATAATAAGGAATCCGATTCTATGCTTCTTTTTCGTTTTAGGCGTAATACCGCGTCGTATCCGCGGTGTTCCGTAACCTTCTGTTAAAGGCTTATTATTACCCTTACTTTCTTATTAAAAAAGGAAGGCATTATGGTTTAGCTAAGGAATATTACCTAAGCATACGTACAGTTACAGATAAAGCTTAATTGCATAATTCTTGCAAAGCTTCCTATGCAGATTACATACCTTTACCTGCTAGACGTTATTATGGTTATAATTAAGCTGCTATACAGAATAGCAGAGGCTGGCACACATTAGTAGTCGACGTATTTCAATTATTATTATTAGAGACTATAGATAATAACCTCTATATATAACCCTTATTTTCTTATTTCTTTTAGTAAAAGCTTATGTTTTAGAATTATTAGAATGTAAACTAATAATACCTTAGGACTTAGTAATACTAAGTTTTTTAATTATAAAGAGATTAAGTTAAAAAACGCCAAATTCCTTGCAAAGCTAAAAAAGAGGTTAATAATTTTAATACCATTAATGTTTAACGGTTGTATTTTAAGCAAAGTTAATAATAATACCTTCTTTTTATAACAAAAGGCATAAGGAAGGAAGCTATTATAAGTTAATAACCCGACCGACCGAGTAAAATATGTTAAATAGTAAGCATAAGGAGTGTATATTACTCTAATATATTAACCTAAAGCATCTTATAATCTTTTTATTGCTGCCTAAGTCTAATATTTAGGATCTAACAATGTTTTAAGGCTTAATAAAAGACTTTAATAGCAAATTAACAATTAAGACTATAGACTTTAATATATATCTTTCTTACTAGAAAACGCTGCTTTTTATGTCTTTATTAATAGTTCTTTTGCAAATAATAAAGACCTTAGCTCTTAACTAGGCTATATAATCATTCTAGGCAATAAAAGAAAGGATAATAATACCTCTAAATTCACCCTTAGAGGAAATATTGTAATATATAGCTTAATAAAATCTAAAAGAGTTATAAGAAGTACATTAGCTTCTAAGCTATATAGGATGGTTTAAGGTATTAACATTACCTATATAATAAGCACTACTTTAAATATTATTACTAACTAAATCAATAAGCTGAAAATCCTGATAATTATATATATTAACTCTTTCTTACTATATAAGTATATTATTAAGCTAGGGATAATAAAGGAAAAGAGGCTAATAATTAATATTATAGCTTTATAGTAGTTATATAAGAGAAGGGAAGTGGCCAAGATCCGCTAGATTAATAGTAATAATAATCCTGTAGATATAATAATAAAAGCTTTACTAAATAAAGCTCTTAAGACATTTGTAATAAAGAATAAAGCCTGAATTTGTATAAAAGGATGGGTTAAAAGACCTGTTGCGAGAATTGCCATAATAGCTGCTGCCAGAGCCGCTAAAGAATAAAAAAGTTCTAATTCCTCACTAAAGTTAATAGCAAATTAAGCGCCCGATAAAGAGTTCAAATTCAATAAATTTAAACGCAATTATAAGCGCCTAATTTGGTAGGATTAAACGCGGGAATTACACCCTTTAGCCCCCCCCCCATAACACTCTTTGCCTCTACAACCATTTGGCCTGGACTAACAAAAGTCATTCATTTAAAGGATGTTTTTTGCTTTATTACTTGTTTGTTAATATCTGATTATTAGGGTTATGCATTTTTAAAGCAATTCCTCTTCTTCTTTAATAAAGAAAGAATTTACGAGTGTCGGAATCGCTTATATGGATAATAAAAGGGATACGCTGTATTAACTAGAAATTATAGGTTGCACGCAAAATGCATACACCCTAATTAGCTAGATTATAGGTTATATGACCTGGGGCTGTAACGTGGCTATAACACCACACCTCTGTACTATAGCCTGCTTTTTCCCCTCTTACAGACATAGATAAATTGATTATTAAACCCCCCCCCTACATTTGTGCTGCAGCATACTTGTAACCTGAGTGTTACCAACAAGTAGTAATCCTTATATAGTGCTTAAAAAGTAGTATTTTACCTTAAGTAGCCTAATATAAATAATTTATAAACCTGCTATATAAGCAAGATAGTAAAAGGCTTATAATAAGGTACCTAAAGCTATCCCTAAAATTACAGTGCTTCTTATATATTTAAAGTATAGTTTACTATTTATAACTAGGTTTTTATAAATATAAAAAACTTTTACTTTATTACTAGTACTACTTTTAGTTAGATTTAGTATAAACTGTTCTTAGTAACCCCTTAGTCTTATAAATTCTAAAGCTATTTATCTTAAAATAAATTAAAGCCTAGTAAAAGAGTACTTAAAACCTTTAAATTAAAGCCTACTATTATATCTAAATTATCTAGGTTATTTTTGTTCTGAATATTACTCTCCTTTAGTTTGCTTATTATTTGCACCCTAATTAGATTTATAGTATTAGCTTCTAACTCTTAGACTATTTTTAATATTCTTTAAATTAGGTGAAATATATAACCTACTAGCTGTCCTCTTTTTCTTTAATCTTAGTCTTATTAAAATTGCTGGTTTCACAGGGTGTGATTGCTGCAGCAATAACGGGGGGGTAACAAAGGTCTAATGTCTATATTCTTATAATTATCTAAAGGGAAAAGAGGGGGACGATATAGAAGTGTAGTGTTATAGCTACAGTACTACCCTAGGTTATATAACATAGTGATCCAGCCAATTAGGGCACGTGCATTATACATATGACCCATAATTCCCGGTTACTATTATGTATCCCTTCTATCCTTAAGATAAGCGATTCCAACACTTACAAACTCTCTCTTTATTAAAAAAGAGAAATCGCTTTAAAACACTAAATAAATGACTTTTCTCTAGTCCAGAGCATCCTTAAAGTCCCTTAATTAATTACGTTCGGATTCATCGAATTTAAACTCTTTATTATGTGCTTAAGCAGCTTTAGCTTCAATGCTTAATACCGGTCTCTTTACCTAACCTTCTACTTAAATCCAAGCCTTATTCTTAGTTATAAAGGTCTCAAGGCTTCTATTTAGGGAAGCCTTTGTTATTGCATTAGTAAGGTTATTATGGCTATTTATCCATTGGATTTCTGTAATTTCCCTTTGCTTATATAACTGTTATAGTGCCATAATATTAATCATAAGCCTTTTCTTCTTTATAGTGCCTAACTTAATAATATACTTATATAATGAAAAAGAGTTAGTGCATATTACAATTAAAATGTTTAGCTTATTTAATTAATTAGTAATAATTCTTAAAGTTATACTTATTATGTAAGCAATATTAACTCCTTAGACCATTCTATATAGCTCTAATACTAAGGCGCTCCTTATAACTCTTTTAGATTTCATAGAGCTATAGGTTATAATGTTGCCTATAAGCATGAATTTAGAGGTATTAACGTTTCTTTCCTTATTCCTAAGAATAATCACGTAGCTGATTTGCAAGCTAAGGTCTTTATTATTAGTAAAGGAGCTATTAATAAAAACATAAAGGGAGGCATTTTCTAGTGAGAGAGGTACATAGTAAAGTCTATAAGTCTGATTGTTAATTTGCTACTTAAGCCTCTTGTTAAGCTTCGTTATATCGTTAGGTTCTGGCTATTAACTTTAGGCAGTAATAGAAAGATCATAAGAGGCTTCGGGTTGGTAGATAAAAGCAATGTATGCACCTCAAGCCCTCTGCTTAATATATTAAGCTTAATTATCCTAGTTGACTTCTGACAACTTCTTTCCTTATGCCTTTTGTTATAGGAAGAAGATATTATTATTAGCTTTGCTTAAAATGTAACTATTAAACATTAACAGTATTGATTTCTCTAGGCGTTGCTTTAGCTTTGCGAGAAATCTAGTATTTTTTAATTCAACTTCTTTACAATCAAAGAATTTAGTATTACTAAGGCCTAACGTGTTATTAGTCTGCATTTTAATAAGTCTAAAACAAGAGCTTTCCTTTAAAGAAATAAGTAGACATAGGTTGTAGGTAGAAGTAATTATCTGGAGTTTTTAGCAATAATAATTAAAATACGTTAACCACTAATACATGCCTGCTTTTACTATTCCGTATAGTAGCTTTATTATAACTATAATGACATCTGGCGGGTAGAGGTGTGTAATTTGTGCTAAAAGCTTTATAAGAATTATGCGATTAAGCTTTATCTGTAATTATATATATGCTTAGGTAATATCTCTTAACTAAGCCGTAATGCCTTCTTTTTTTAGTAATAGAGTAAGAGCAACGATAAGCCTCTGGCTAGCTCTTTAAATCATCGGGAACTGCGTAAGGATAACCTCTTTCCTATGGTCGCTATAGCCTTAAATAACACATTGCGATTTTTTATACAGGGAATTAGTTACTTTGCCCTTAATCTTATGTACTATTTGTAAACTAAAGAGTCTTTTATTTCTATGCTTTTAAGGGTTAAATTAAATAAATTCAAACATATTTCTTGCTAGTAGAGCGTTAATCTCGGCCTTATTAGAGAGTTTAAATAGTTCTCCAGGCGTGGTTATCTTTCCTTGCATATAAAGGTTAATTATAAGTTAAAAATCTGCCTTTTCTTTCTCTATAAGAAAAGCTTCTGGTCAAGGGTATTTCCAAGGTCTTCTACAGCCTCTTTGTATTAGATTCATAGGGTTATTAGGGGGAGTCTTATGGATAATTTTATTAGGGGAAGTCTTGTGAACAATTTCGTCAGGGGGAGTCTTATAAACAATCTTGTTAATCTCGGCGTTTTCCTGGTTTAGGTTGTTTAGGTATAGGCCTTGCCCTTCTTAGGAGGTTAAAGCTATTCCCATAGCTTTCTCATTTTAAGCTTAGTTATCCTTATAAAAAGTCTCTGCTTCTGGTAAAGTAATATATGGCTTAACAACTGTAGATTGAAACTTTATAAGGCCGTAAGGTATCTTAATAATATAAGTCTCTCCTTTTATTAAAAAAAGCTTATATAGACTAGTCTATTTACCTTTCTTATAATAAACTTATACATTAGAGTTTAAGGGGAGATTATATATTAGCAGGGTTATTAGGCCATTTTAAGTGTTAAGGGCATTATTAACTTAATGCCTTATAAGGCTATGCCTTGCTTTATCTATTGCTTTTTAAAGCATCTTAGCTCTTTAAGCGACTTTAAGGCTTAGGGGAGAATTATTTATCATCCTTAGATATATTCTAAAGACTAAAAGGGTTAGGATAAGGCTATTTAGGCCGGCGGAGTCATTAACTGCTTTAACAGCTATCTAAAGCATCTGCTCTTTTAAGAGAAGACTGTAAGCTTTAGTCTTAATAATATTATATACTCTTTAAAGAGGGGCGTGATATTACTTAAGTTTTCCAATACTGTTATGTGCTTTAACAGGGACTTTATTAATATTAATTAACAATAGTTAAGCTAAATGCCTAAATTCGCTAGAAGCGAAGTTTCTTCTAGTATTATAGACTATCCAGTCTGGGGGACTAAGATATATATTAATCTAACATTTCTTAAGGGCGTTGTTACGTGGTGGGTTCGTCACGTAGTCGGTTGGAAGCAACCGTAAAGCTGTTATCAACGTTATCATAAAGGGGTCATCAAACGCACCTGTATATACTATTATTAAGTTATATAGTCAAGTGCATTGTATAAGGTTGTTGTTTTTTCTAAGTCTCACTAGCTGCACAGCGAATCCGTTCTATATAGGTAGGGATCTGACATTGCGAATTATCCTATAACAAGTGCCCCTCCCTTAAAGATAACCGTCCTAGTCGTCCTCCAGATCCATCTAAGCTAGTGTTAACATATACAACAAAAAACTTTTATCTGTAAAAGAAGGTAATTCTATCTATAATATATCCTCCCTATATTAGTCCGGCCTTATCCAACCTGCTGGAAACGTTGCTTAAATAGCAGTAAACAATCCAACAATAACCACTTGTAAAATTCAAAGACAAATAAACCTCTTAGTCTAAGCAAAATAAACCATAATAAAAGGAAATTCAATCTAGGTAGCGTAAACCTGTTAACTGCAGTTGGATCCGTCCTGGTTATACCTAAATGTCTACTTCTTAAAGTCCTCGTCTACATAAGCCTTGTGAATTTGCGCTATAAGCCGTTAACAGAGATATAGGTTGTGGAATGTCTTTATCCACTTGTGTTATCGTAGCTATAAGTAGCTTATTAGAGAGTAACTATGTTGCTGGTAACCTCTGGTTATGTGCTTCTAGGAGTTGCTATATTGTGAGTAATTCTCTTGTTTGTAGTATTATGGTTGTATTACAATAATGCTACTAACTCTTAACTATAGCGATAACTTGCAAGAGAGAATGGGAAAGACTTAGGTTAAACTAAAAATAAAAACAATATACCTCTAAAGACTTAGTAGACAGATAAAAGAAGCTGTATAAAGGGGAAAGAGTTAGGCTGCAGGAAGAGAGGCTTTCCTCTTAGAAGTAGGAGAGGTAGCCTGTGCCCTTCCTTGAGGTGTGTTAGATATCTCAAGTTATCCTCTGCTTCCGATTTCATATGTAAAGGTCCTTTGTCATAGAATTGAATCGGCATCTTAAGGAAGGTATTTATTTGCTTCCTTCCCTTAATATCAATCTCCTGCGGTCTGGATACTACCTTAATCACCTGGTCTTCTTACAGACCTCCCGTTAAAATTAGCTTATTCAAACTGTAAGTCGCGGTATCTAGTGTAATATTAACTCTAGTTATAAAAGCTTTAACAATTTCCTTCTCTTCCTTAGGCTCTTTCTGTTTTCTTTTAATAAAGTCCTTAATTTCGCCGGTTTCTGCGGTTAAAGAGGTAGGATTCTCCTGGTCTGAGTCTCCCTCCTCTGCTATATAAAACGCTCTGATGAAATTGGATTCAACCTCCCCTCCTTCAGAGTTATAGTCAAATGTTAGGTGTACTTTGCCGCCTTCTGCTGCAAAGTACATATCTATAAAGTTAGACTTATTATTTCTATTATTATCTAACAGACTTCCTTCTCCGGCCAAATAGTATCCGGAGTCTGCCAGATGCTACTCCTGCTCTCTAGCGTTAGAATTGTTATCCAGAACCATGACTTTATAGGGTTCCTGGTTCGGACGCTCCTATTGCCTAAATCGTCTTAGGCAGAATTAATCCCCTTAGTAAAGGTTCCGTTGCTCTCTAGATCGATTCCCTTTGCAATCTTCTTTCTCTAAGGATCTCTCTTTTCCTCTGTTGTCTCCCTAAGATTTATCTTCTTAGCTACAGGCCCTGCCTTCCTTAGTCTAAGAGTCTGCTTACTTCTTTACAGGGTCCTCTTTTCTAACTTCTAGTTAGCGTGGTCTGTTATTATTATACCACTAGGACCTTTGAGGTCAATTCTAGTCCTACTATGGTTTATTCTAATAAACCTATTCCTAGTATAGGACTGGCGGCCTTCTCTAGTCTCCCTAATCGTAATCCCTTAAGCCGCTTAATCTCTCTTTAATGCGTATACAGTAGGGATATTATCGCTAAAAGTTGTCCTATTAGAAACGGTTTCCTCTCCTTTAGTTATAATCCTTATAATAACGATTCTAGTGGGCCTTTACTCTTTTACCCTTAGATTTGTTTAAGTCTAAGGATTTGTTATTATAAAGGTAGGCTTTTACTATTCCTTTAGTCTTT
Source organism: Aciculosporium take MAFF-241224 (assembly GCA_000222935.2). NCBI lineage: Eukaryota > Fungi > Ascomycota > Sordariomycetes > Hypocreales > Clavicipitaceae > Aciculosporium > Aciculosporium take. Next base: position 72,698 of record AFQZ01000077.1, read on the forward strand.
TCCTAGTAACAGGACTTCTATTGCTCCTTTATTTCTTAATATAAATTGCGGCGTTTTCCGTTTATTATATTAAGGTATTTGTTGCGCTTTGTGCCCTTAGTAGGATCTAGGCACAGCTTCTTTAGCTTAGGACATAATTTCATCCTAAAGCGTACTAAAAGCTATAAATCTATTGTCTCTCCATTTACTCTAGCATACTAAAAGATTTAAGCTGTAAAGTCCCAAATAAAGACGCTATTTATAACATCTTCTTAGGTGTACTTAGCCTGCTTAAGCTTTATTACCACATCCTCTGTCCTTACGTGGAATTCTTCTTATACTACCTTAATAACACTATTAATGCTAGTAAAAATCCGTTCCTTTTTGGATTTATCTAAGTACTGTCGGTACCAGGTCATTGCTTCTCCACGGAATAGTTACTAGATATTACAAAGTAACACCTCCTTCCGGTTTAGTAGTGCTCTAGATAGGTGCTTTTTCACTGCCTAAATCCAAAGCTTAGGGTCCGAAAAAACAGCGGTTTTTCCTTTGTATAAAATGAATTTATTACCTATGTCTACTGCATCTGGTTTTAGGTTTAGAAGTCTAATATCCTAGATCTTCTAGGTTAAACTTACTAACCCTTTCTCTCTAAGAGCCCTTCTAGGCTTAGAATCCCGTCCTAGATCACGTCCTGGTTAGAAGGTATCCTATTCCTAGTATCCTGGTGTTTAGCTTAGCTAGTTATTATAAGGCTCTTTAGTATAGCAGTAACTATCTCCGTAACCACCCGCTCTATTGCTATAACCATCTGCTTTATGGCTATATTTACTTCCTTATTATAGGAAAGTTAAAGGTGGATTCATATGTCGTCCCGCATTGCTATTTCCGGAAGGTCCTTCCACATACCTGTTACCTTATTATGTAGGTAGATATAGCGGTGTCTGGGAGTATTAGTATTGTTAAGCGCTAGTATAGTATGTCTCCCTTTATTTATAACCTCTGTGCTCCTTAGAGTTTTATCTTTACTACTAGTATTCCGTTATTAATAGGGCATAATTTTGCACGTCCCCTGATAGAAAACCTAGTTAAGGTGCTAATATTGTTACTTAAGGATTTAGAGGAGCGCCTCCTTGTCCAACGTTTAGTAGACTAAAGATTTATACGTCCCTAGGGGGAAAACCTTGTTAGGGTGCTAATGTTATTACCTAAGGATTTAATAAAGCGCCTCCTTATCTGGCGGTTAGTTAGTGCTATAAAAATCCTACTTGTTATAAAGACTTATGTCTTTTTACAGGGGGAAACTGTTAATTATGGGCTGAAACTGCGCGAGGTGGGTCGAAAGAGGTCCTAGTATTATTGTATTAACTCGTATGTCTAAACTCCTGTTATAATTTAGGTGTATCCTAATTGTATAATAAGAGGTCTATTACTTCTGGTTGGTAAGATTTGCTTGCGCTAGCGTGTCCTTGTATAAACCCTATTGCTTCTCTTAAGTCGCTTATCTTAATTAGGTAATCTTAGAGCCTTGTCAGCTTAGGTATTATAACCATTATTTTACCCCTTTACTAACCGGAGTTCTGGCTAATTTGCTCTGGTAGGGTAGGTCTGGTCTGCTGTGGGTTTAGCTGCTAGGTTATATTATCTCCTGTTATTACTGCCTTAGAAAGTTCTTACGTGATTAGTGCTGTGTTTAACTGTTAGTCCTGGCGACTTACCCACATCCGGTCTATAAAGGCCGTTATAATTCGGTTCGACTCCCTTATTTGCAATGTAAGGCTGACTAGTGTGTTTAAGATGCTATCTTAGGTTTCTATTATCCGTTGTTAGAAGTCGGTTTCCACAGGGTAAGCAAGGTTTTCTTTAATTTATATCTGTAACTTCTGCATTTCCCTTATTACTTTACACACTTCCTCCTATGCCTTAGTTGCTCCCTTAATGCTTTATAGGATTTTGTAAGCTAAAGTGTTACTAATAGTGTTCTTAGTTTCAGGTTCTGGCTTATGCCTTGCTATAATGTTGAACGGTTCCTTGGTATCTATTGAATCCTAGCGTGCTTATCTCCCCTTACTAGTTTTAGGGGGTTGTAGGTCCTTAGGAGATTGCAACTTTTCAGCTAACTACTCTCCCTCTCTTTTAGGCATAGCAGGATTCTCTGTTATTAGAGGACCTTCTATCCCTTATATAGTGTTATCCAGTGTCTTATCTAGGTTAGTTAAATCTTTAGGTAGTGCGAACCCTCCTGTACGTATTAACATAATAAGGTTCCCTAATTCTCTGCGGTCTCTATTAATCTAAAAGTCTATGTTAGTAGAAGACTTATAGTAGACTAACTTATTGCTTCCTGCAGATTCTTCGCTAGATGCTAGAGTCTGCCTTAGTAGTAATATGATTTATATAATAACAGCTAGTTATTTCTATTGTCTTCTGCTGGATAGAGCTGTTTCTGGTGTCTTATTGCCTTCTAAGGTCTCCTTAGGGTTATCGTCTGGAATAGGACTGGAAACCGTAGTTAGAATAATATCCCTGACGCTTAATGGTCCTATAAGTTAAAAAGCCTCTGGTTCTTCAACGGGTACAATAATAAGCAAGGTTTCTAGCTCTTTAAGAGGTATTGCTATGGTTAAAGTCTCTGGTTCTGTGAGAGGTACAGTCCTAGGCAGGGTGGTTTTAATCCTTAATAATGTTACCTTAGGTTTAGTTGCTAATGGTTTAAGAAGCCCTTCCTTCTTAGCTATTTTCAGCGTTTTTCATGCTTAAATCAGTTCTTCCCTAAAGTATAAGTAATATATAGGAACTAAGTTAACTAGTTATAGCAGTTCTAAGGTCTGGTGAATCTTTCCTTCGTAGAATTTGTAACTTCCTAGGCAGTAAAGGTCCTTAACCTTGTTATTAGTGGTTACCGGTCTTCCTCTAGGACTAAGAGGGTTAGGATTCTACGTAAGGTATTTATAAAGATTGTAAACATAGTAAAGCTCTCCCTTAGTAATTATTGTAGTGCGCGGTTAGTGGTTGTTTAATTCCTGGCGCTGACTTATTGATTCAGACATAAGTTCTATTAAATCCTTCTTACCTCTTAGCTTATAGCCTTACTATAGGTAGCAAATCTAACGTTTTAGCACAATGCCTTGCTTGTTAATAACAGCAATCCTAACTCTTTAACTGTTACAGCCTTGCCGGTCAGGACCTAGCAATCTAGTAATTCAACTCAATACGTCTTATTAACTAAAAGCAGCAAGTCCTTAATTTTTAGTCGAAACCTTGTACAAAGGACGCAAGCAATTACTACTAGTTGTTATATAGTGGGTTTATCACGTAGTTAGTTGGAAGCAACTGTAAAGCTATTATTAACGTTATCATAAAGGGGTTATTAAACGCACCTATATATACTGTTATTAAGTTATATAGTTAAGTGCATTATGTAAGGTTATTGTTTTTTCTAAGTCTTACTAGCTGCACGGCGAATCCGTCCTATATAGGTGGGGATCCGACATCGCGGATTATCCCATAACAGGCGTTCTAGATATCTTAAGCTTTCTATTATTAGGGTCTAAGAAAGCAAGCGGCTTAAAATGAAGTTACTAAGTTAATAACATAAAGAACAGGCTTTTTATTAATTTGCATAATATTAATAAGAACCTTATAGTTAAATTTAAGATTATCTTTAAGAGTAAACTTAAATCTACTTAGAGCCTTAGTATTCATCTAACATTAGTAACAGGCGTGTGTGATTTTTCCTATGTTAGCTCTGTTGAAATCTTCACTAGCCTTAGCAAGAAGGTTGTGTAATCGGTTAATTAAAAGGTGGCTAAATCGACAATAAAGTTAGTGAATTTCTGCTTTTAAGAGCATAAAGACAGCAGGTTCTTAGGAACTAATTATCCACTAAGAATGTCCCTATTTTCTAATAATAGGTACTTTCTTTTCTCCTTAAATAAGAAGGTTCTTAAGATTATTAAGCTTAACACCCATTTTATCCATATTTATAATAAAATATAGAAAAGGCGTGGTACTATTAAGAATGTAAAAAGAAATTATACTAAAGATTATAGGAAGCTTTAAAATGCCATTTAAGGTCACACTTCTGGCACTAAAGTTAATAGTTCTCTGGTTAGAAGAAGGCTTAATCGTAAGGTCTGTTATAAGGCGCATTAAGGCTTTAACTTAACCTTAGCTAGCAGTTAAAATTCTGGCTGCTTTAGTATCTAAGAGGATACTATAAAACGTTTCCATAGTATATTATAAATCCACAAGAAATACCTGCTTTTATGTGGTTTTATTAGTATTACAGTTATAAGGGTCTTTAATAAATAATGCATGTTTAAAGGCATTATCTTACAGGAAATTTACGGTTAAGGTAGAAAAGAGAGGGGGATTAGGTGCTTATATAAAGAAAGTCATAAACGTAAGGGTTTTTTGTGCTTCTCTATTGCTTTATGCTTTTTCTTCTTTAGAGGCAATAAATGCTACGTTCTAGGCAGCTTTTTTATATTTATTCTTATCCCTGCTGTCTAGGGGTAATGACTCTTTGTCTTTACCTTTAAATGCTTGTAAGAATGCGTGAAATTAGCGTTCAGAAGGAGGGGATTTATACCTTCAGTTACTCTACTAAGTTTCTTTTGCTTTTTTTTATTTAGAGATAGGATAGTTAGTTAACTAATATCCTTCTTTACAATAGATAAAGTATTTCTTGGATCTAGCTTTATTTTAGGGTTAGAAAGCTTGTAAATATTATTAGTTAGTAAACAAGACTATATTAGTGCTTGGGGTAGTGTTTTAAGGTTAATACTTGCTTTCTCTTGCAATCCATTAGCTTGTAGATGATTTTAAAACAGGTTTTATTATATCTTTTATTATAAGGCAGCGGCGAATATTACTAACTACGCCTTCATAGATATTGGTTCGGACGTAGGTTATCTGGTTGAATTTAGGGCTATCTTAAATAGATATTTCTAGTTAGCGCCTAAGGATTATATCTTTCTCAGAGGGGGGGTAAAGACCATTGAATAGGTCTAAGAGCTGTTAAATCATTAATTCCAAACATTTAAGTTTAGTCTTTATTAGATTTTCAGCTATAATACAATGAAACTTTATCTCTTAAAATCGTGTTTAGTAGAATTTTTGATTTTCTTTAGTCTTAAAGTTTTCCTTTATCTGCTTAGTTATTATATTAAATAAAATAAGTCTTCCGCTAAATTTCTTAAGGTAATACTTATAGGCATTGCCTATAAGCATTATTAATAGTGTAAACAGGTATAACTTAGGTGAAATTCCTTATGCTATATAGATATCCTTAAAGATTAGGACTTTAGAATACATAAAGTTAAAAAGTACTCTAGAATACTTGTTTTTCTTGTTATAAACTCTAGCAAGGGAGTTTAAGGCTTTTTAGTCTATATTAGTGATTTCCTTTAATATAGATTATTGTTCTAGGGGAGAGGGGATTGTTATTTTTATTATTGTTTCTTTAGTAAGAGGGTTAGGAGGGTTAGGGGGATGTGAGGTTATTATTAATATTAACGTATTAATAGTGTTGTTTCCTGTTAGGAGCTTTCCATTAGGAAAGAAGACAGAATTATCTATACTAACTAAATTAGTAAGTATATGGTTAATTAGTCTTTATAATCCTTCTTACATGTTAATTTCTTAATCTTAAAGAATATCTTAAAGTACTTGTTAGACCTTAGGGGTAATCTTCTTAAAAATATTAGCATTTTATCCTTTAAAGTCTTCTTAGTATGTAAACAGAAACCTAGTACCTTGCTAGTTACTAGATTTATACTAGTTAATATAGTAGGTAAATTTGTCGTAGAGTTCGAAAGTTATAGCTTTTTTAGGGTTAATTTGTTTATTAGCTTTAGCCTATTTCTTTATAAAGTAATTAGAATACTTTTAGAGTTTTGTAGGAAGGGAGTCTTAAATGGGTTAATTAGCTCTAGTAGTGGAAGTTAAAGCCATTTTTAGTGTTTTCTCTGTAATAGACAGTAAAGAAGATACTTTAATTGTAGACTAGTAGTAAGTTAATAATAAGGGGTAAATTCTATAAAGAAACTTTCTTAATAATCATAGATAAGTAGTAAAAGTCAATAATAATAGAAAAAGTTGCTTTTAGGTAGCACAAACAACGGATTCTGTGCAATTAAGTGAATAAGTGCGTTATATCAGAAGTTTGTCTCTTCTGTTAATTCCTAGCTAATCTGTAGTTATAATAACCACTAATTAGTGCTGGTTTTACAGGGTGTGATTGCTACAGTAATAACAGGGGGGTAACAAAGGTCTAATGTTTATATTCTTATAATTATCTAAAGGGAAAAGAGGGTGATAATGCAGAAGTGTGGTGTTATGGCCACAGTACTGCCCTAGGTTACATAACATAGTAATCCAGCTAATTAGGGCATGCACATTGTGCATATGACCCATAATTCCCGGTTACTATCGTGTATCCCTTCCATCCTTAAGACGAGCGATTCTAAGAAAAATAAAGTATTTAAATAACCTACCTATATACCTAGGTAATAGTATAAGTAATAGTTAAAAAGGGATAATATTTCTACTTATCTTACTTATCTTTTAAATATCTTTTAAGGGGCTATAAAATACTTTAAATTCTTATAATTTATAAGAATTATAAATAGCTAGGCTATACTCCTTAGCTTAGCTAACTATGCCTTTAGGCAGGAAATAATACTAAAGAGCTCCTTATTATAAATTATATAATTCTGCTATATAGCTATTAGTTATGCTAAGTAGTATACTACTAGCCTTTATACTTCCTTTAAATTATATTAAAAGAGGTATTTATTTATAGCCTTATTAAAGAAGTTAGCCTTTACTTATATTTTTAAGTTGAAATCTTATTATATAAGAATTAAAAATAAAATAAAAGCAGCTTTAAGCACTTAAAATACCTTTTCATATTTTAAGAACTAGTAAAACCTAGCAGCCTTTTTAGTAAAATTAGTTAAAAAGCTTATAAAGTTTAAGAAGTTATTAATAAACTATGAATAAAAATTTATAAACTTAAGAAGCTTTATATCTTATAAACTATTTAAGGGGACTCTTAATTTTTAATAGCTATAATCTTTTTTAGGTTAGGGTGAATAGCCTTTTTAGCTTTTATAATAAATCCTAGGTACTTTATCTTTATAACTATAAATATATACTTATTAATATTTAAGTATAGCCTAGTATATTTTAGTTATTATAAGACCTTTTATACTTTTATTATATAGTCTTTCTTAGAGCCTTTAGTATAAATAAGGATATTATTTAAATAAGCTATTATAAAGTCTTTTAATATATTCCCTAAGGTATTATTAATATATAATTAAAAAGTAATAAATACCATTATTAAACTAAAAAGATAAACTAGCTACTTAAAAAGTCTAAATTATATCTAAAATACTATTAACCGCTTATCCTCTTTAGCAACCTATAGCTTATAAAAGTCTATATAAATATTAAGCTTAATAAAATATCTTACTCTAGCTAAAGAGTAAAGGGTTTTTTTAATTAAAAAAAGGGGGTACTTATCCTAGGCTATAACTTTATTTAATGCTTAATAGTTTATATAAAATTACTAACCCCCTCCTGCCTTCTTAATAAGTAAAACTAAGGCCCTAGCTAATAAAGAGCTAGCTTATATTTAACCTTTATTTATAAGATTTATAATTTGCTTTTATATCTTTAAGAGCTACTCTTAAGGTATATTATATAAGAAAGCCTAAGGAAGCTTAGGGTTTATACTATTAGGGTTTTTTTATAGTTAAATATAATAGTTTACAGTCTCTCTATATAGTAGTAATATATTTACCTTTTCTTTATTAAATAGGTTTTTAAAATCCTAGACCTCTTTTAGTAAGTAGTTTAAAAGCATTCTAACTAGGTCTAGTTTAGGTATAAAAATATTAAGTATTATAGTTATATTTTATAAGCTAATAGCTAAGAACTATATATCTTTTTCTTTCTTTACTACTGCTTATTATGCTATCTCTATATATACTAAACCTAATATTATAATTATTAAAGTTACTACCTTTTTAGTAAATATTACTTATACTTAAAGGTTTTCTAAAAAACAAACTATAAGTAACTCCTAGGCTATATAAATTATAATATTATATTACTTTAACTATAGGGTTTCTAAGATATATAATTAGGTAAGACCTAGGATTATATATACTAAGACTAGAAAACTTTATTTATTTATATTAATAGTAAACTAAGTAAACCTAGATATTATAATTAAGCCTTAGTAGTAGCTATCCTAGCCTTACTTTTTAATAAAAATAGCTATTTAAATTATTTAAGGTTAGGCTAATAGGAATATAAAAAACCCTATGCTTTATATAAAAGATTTACTTATAGTAGTATAGCTATTATACTTACTATTTACTTATATATTAATAAAGGCTATTTTATTAAATAAAACTAATAGTAAAAAAGAATTAAAGTTTATTTTCTTTTTTATTTATTTATATGCCTTTTATAGTAATTATAGTAGCTAACTACTATTTTCCTTCCTCTTACTAAGCTTTAAGCTTAAGGGCTATCTTTTTTTAAGTTATTTTTAACTTTAAATCTAACCTAATGTATAGTTATATTAACTATATAAATATTAGTTTTTAAAGGATATATAAGGAGAAGGTAGTATGTTTTTAATTAATATTTAGTAACTTTATAGTATAAGCACTATTTATTATTATACTAAGATTATATTTTCTTTACTAAAACCTACTTAGTATATATTTATCGGAATCGCTCGTATGGATGATGGAAGGGATACGCCGCATTAACTAGGAATTGTAGGTTGCACACAGAATGCACATACCCTAATTAGCTGGATTACAGGTTATGTAACCTAAGGGCTGTAACGTGGCCATAACACTATACCTCTGTATTATAGCCTGCTTCTTCCCCTCTTACAGACATAGATAAATTAATTATTAAACCCCCCCCCTTATATTTATACTGTAGTATACTTGTAACCTAAGCGTTACTAACACTAATTAGTAGTTACTAATAACCATAGATTTGCTAGGTTATACCTAGAAGAGACTTGTCTAAATGCTTTTACTTATATAACTATGAGAAATTCTGATGTTGTGCTAACTAAAGGATTATTTCTTTAAATTGTTAACTGTTAAATCGTCTATAATTATAAGAAGACTTAACTCTTATAAATCTTTTCTCTTATTATTAACTATTACTTATCTATAATTAAAACCAGATCTTTACTGTTATTTACAGAGAACCAACACTAACCGCTTTAATTAGTACTAAACATAAAGCCTAAAATACTAAAATATCTTTAAGCTAAGGAAAAATAAATGATTTTAATAAATAACTCTAAAAAGATATTTATAGAAAAGAACTTTTAAAGAGTACTCTTCCCTAAAAACTTTATAAGCACTGTCTAATTCTATCCTGGAATTAGACTAAGTTAGTTAATAATATTAATATTAATACAGCTACTAAGCAAGAGATTAATAACTGTATTGTATATATAATTAACTACTATATTCTTAATAAAGGAATAGGTTGTAATCTCCTTGTTGACTTTTAACGAGATTATAAGAATTAGACCAAAAATGCGTTTAATAAAAGCAATACTAACCTTAGGTATACTCTTTGCGATTACCTTAATAATAATAGTGTTAAAACAGCCAGAGGATTAAGATTAAATGCCTCTAAAGACCTTATTAATATCTTGAAACCATAAAACCTAACTAGAATAATTTCTAATAGTGATCGAAAAGCCCTTCATACTCTTAAGAGGCTTTGTTATAAGGAAGACCTAGCTTAAGATAATAAAGCTACGGGAATAACCTTAATTTCCTAAGGAGGGCAAGGCCACGGCCCCCTCGATACTCTTGAGAGACTTTATCATAAGGAAGACCCGGCTCGAGATGATAAAGCTACGGGAATAACCTTAATTTCCTAAGGAGGGCAAGGCCATGGCCCCCTCGATACTCTTAAGAGACTTTGTTATAGGGAAGACCCGGCTTAAGATAATAAAGCTACGGGAATATCCTCGACTTCCTAAGGAGGGCAAGGCCATGGCCTAAACAGCTAAGGGCAAGAAGACGCTGAACTTGATAAAATTCACGAGAATCCCCCGGCTTAAGATAAAAATTACGAGAATTCCCCTAATCTTATAACTCTAACTAACGAAGAAATAACCCCGCTATAAAGAGGACGTAGAAGACTCTGGAAACACCCTTAAGCAGAGGCTTTTCTTACTAAAAATCAAAAGGGCAACTTTTAGCTTATAATTAACCTCTACATAAAAGACCTGTTGTAAGAGTTATTACAAGAGCCGCCGCCAGAGCCGCCAAAGAATAGGGAAAGCCTAATTCCTCGCCAGATTTAACCACGGGAGCCGCCGCTAGAGCCGCTAAAGATTAGAAAAGTCCTAATTCCCTACTAAATTTAACAACAAATTAAGCGCCCGGTAAAGAGTTCAAATTTGATGAATTCGAACGCGATTATAAGCGCCCAATTTGGTAGGATTGAACGCGGGAATTACACCCTTTGGCCCCCCCCCCCCCATAACACTCTTTGCCCCCATAACCATTCGGCCTGGACTAACAAAAGTCATTCATTTAAAGGATGTTTTTTTTTGCTTTACTACTTGTTTGTTAATATCTGATTATTTAGGGCGTTTTATGCATTTTTTTAGAGCGATTCCTCTTCTTCTTTAATAAAGAGAGAATTTATAAGTATTGGAATCGCTTATATAGATAATGGAAGGGATACGCTGCATTAACTAGGAATTATAAGTTGCACACAGAATGCACACACCTTAATTAGCTAGATTACAGGTTATATAACCTAAGGGCTATAACATGGCTATAATACTATACCTCTGTATTATAGCCTACTTCTTCCCCTTTTACAGATATAGATGAATTGATTATTAAACCCCCCCCCCTACATTTGTGCTACAGCATACTTATAACCTGAGCGTTACCAACATATTTTTTATTACTTAAAAAAGAATATAATTTTTATACCTATTATTTTTATATTACCTTCCCTATTTTAGGATATAGCTAAAGGGGATTTAGTTATTATATAATATTAAGCCTTTAAGCCTTTTTTTATTTTATAAGATTTAAAATTAAAAGTAATACTTTATAATTTCTTTACTAATTAAAAGTAGTTTATATAAGAAATGTTATATTCTATATAGTAATTTTATATCTTTTTATTTAAAGCTATATATAGTTTAAATAGTTTAATAGATTTTACCTAATAATATTCTCTTACTAAAACTAGCTTTTACTTAAAGTAAATAAAAAAATTATTAAATTTTTCTTTAGGTTATTATTTAATCTAATTTAATTTAATAATAATATGCTTCTTTTAATAAGGATTTAGAAATAAGGTATTAAAATATACTAAGAACTCTTTTAAAGTATAATTAATAAATTTTCTTATTTTAAAAAAGAGTAAAACCTAAGCCTAAATCTAATTTAATAAGTATTAATAAAAAAAATACTATTTATCTTAATTATTTCTAATAAAGGCGCTATTTACCTTAAATTTATAAGCTAAAAGGCTTCTTTATATTAGATATTTAATCCAGTTTCCCTTATAAAGGTTACTTATATTAATAGGTTTTTTTTTTAGTTTTATCTTTATTAAGACTACTTACTATCTACTTATACCTAAGGTACCTGCATTAGTATTATAAGATATAGCTAAAGTTGATTCTATTTATAGCTATTACTTTAGCTTAGTAATTTTATTTACTATATTCTTATTTATTATTTATTATATTACTATTATATCTTAAAGGTATATTAGCTCTTATATAATACTAGTCTTAGCTAGGTTAGCTATAGTATTAGGTTATAATATATTTATTATTATTTTATTTATTATAGATATAACCTTTATATTATATTTATTAAGGTTTTTAGGATAAATAATAAAAGAATAAATAATATATATTATAGTTTTACTAAAATATAACTATAAAGCTAGTATTTTCAATAAAAATATTATTTATAAAAAGAAAGAGAAGGAAAAGATCTATTTACTTCTAGTAACCTTACCTTTATAATTATATATATAGCTAGGGCCTAAGCTGCTTATATATTACTTATATAAAGCCGTCCGCTCTCCAGCTGTGTAGATCCGAGCTTCAAGCTCGAATCCATTATAATAAGGTTTTTTATATTCTTATTAGCCTAACCTTAAACAATTTAAATAGCTATTACTATTAAAAAGCAAGGCTAGGATAGCTATTATTAAGGCTTAACTATAATATCTAGGGTTACCTAGTTTACTACTAATGTAAATAAATAGAGTTTTCTAGTCTTAGTATATATAGTCCTAGGTCTTACCTAGTTATATATCTTAAGAACCCTATAATTAAAGCAATATAATATTATAATTTATATAGCCTAAGAGTTACTTATAGTTTGTTCTTTAGGAAACCTTTAGGTATAAGCAATGTTTACTAAAAAGGTAGTAACTCTAATAATTATAGTATTAGGTTTAGTATATGCTAAAATAGTATAATAAGTAGTACTAAAAAAAGAAAAAAATATATAATTTTTAGCTACTAGCTTATAAGATATAACCTTAATACTTAATATTTTTATACCTAAACCAGACCTAATTAGAATGCTTTTAGACTACCTACTAGAAGAGCTTTAGAATTTTAAAGACTTATTTAATAAGAAAAAGGCAAATATATTACTATTATATAAAGGGACTACAGACTATTATATTTAACTATAAAAAAACCCTAATAGTATAGACCCTAAGCTTTCTTAGGCTTCCTTATATAATATACCTTAAGAGTAGCTTTTAAAGATATAAAAGTAAATTATAAACCTTATAAATAAAGGTTAAATATAAGCTAGCTCTTTATTAGCTAGGGCTTTAGTCTTACTTATTAAGAAGGCAGGACAGGGTTAGTAATTTTATATAAACTATTAAGTATTAAATAAAGTTATAGCTTAAGATAAGTACTTCCTTTTTTTAATTAAAAAGACTCTTTATTTCCTAGCTAGGGTAAGATACTTTACTAAGCTTAATATTTATATACCCTTTTATAAGCTATAGGTTACTAAAATAAATAAGCAGTTAGTAGCATTCTAAATATAATTTAAACTCTTTAAGTAGCTAGTTTGCCTTTTTAATTTAATAGGGGCGCTTATTACTTTTTAATAATATATTAATAATACCTTAGGGAATATATTAAAAGACTTTATAATAGCCTATTTGGATAATATCCTTATTTACTCTAAAGGCTTTAAAAAAGATTATATAGTAAAAGTATAAGAGGTCCTATAATAACTAAAATATACTAGGCTATACTTAGATATTAATAAGTATATATTTATAATTATAAAAGTAAAGTACCTAGGATTTATTATAAAATCTAGAAAAGCTATTTACCCTAACTTAAAAAAGATTATAGCTATTTAAAATTAAGAGTTTCCTTAAATAATTTATAAGGTATAAAGCTTTTTAAGCTTTATAAATTTTTATTAAAAGTTTATTAATAACTTCTTAAACCTTATAAGCCCTCTAACTAACCTTATTAAAAAGGCTATTAGGTTTTACTAGTCCTTAGAATATAAAAAGGCATTTTAAGCGCTTAAAGCTACCTTTATTTTTTTCTTAATTTTTATATAATAGGATTTTAACTTAAAGATATAAGTAAAGGCTAACTCCTTTAATAAAGCTATAAATAAATGCCTTTCTTAATATAATTTAAAGGGAGTATAAAGGCTAGTAGCATATTACTTAGTATAGTTAATAGCTATATAGTAGAATTATATAATTTATAATAAGAAGCTCTTTAGTATTATTTCCTACTTAAAGGTATAGTTAGCTAAGCTAAGAAGTATAGCCTAGCTATTTATAATTCTTATAAATTATAAAAACCTAGAGTATTTTATAGCCCCCTAGAAGATATTTAAAAGATAAGTAAGATAGGCAAAAATATTATCCCTTTTTAACTATTACTTATACTATTACCTAGGTATATAAGTAGGTTAGCTAGATGCTCTGTTCTAATAAAACTAAGATTAGAGAAAAAGAAAATAGCTAGTAGGTTATATATTTTACCTAATTTAAAGGACATTAGAAATAGTTTAAGAGTTAAGAGCTAATACTATAAACCTAGTTAAGGTATAAATAATAGGCAAACTAGAGGAAAGTAATAATTAAAATAAGAATAACTTAGATAATTTAAAGATAATAATAAGCTTTGGTTTAGAGGTTTTAAGTCCTTTCCTACTAGGCTTTAATTTATTTTAAAATAAATAGCTTTATGTCACTGTTAGAGGTCTACTAGTGGAGTGAAGGCTATAGTCAAGCGTACTTATAGCTAAATAGCTATAGGTAGGGTTAGTAATGTAAATACTATATTTACTAGCCTCTCTATCTCTTTATAAGGCCTGTCCTCCTATATACCTATACATAGCTAGGGTGCAGCTTACCTTAGTAAGTCTCTGTACTCTTACACTCTTGTCTTATAACACCTCTAATAAAGCGCCTCCTCTTGTTTGTAATTGCCCTTAATTACTATAGGTAGTTCTAGGCCTTAGTCCCTGCTCCCTTTTAACTCCCTTGCTATAACCTAGTAATACCCTTTTTCTTAAGTCTATAACTTATGTATTATTATTTGTTATAACTTTACTAAATGCATATGTATTATACTAAGCCTACCCTGCTTCCTATCCTTTTAATAGTAAATTTAATCTTATAATAACCTTATAGTAAGGCCTTTACTAGGTTCTAGCTTATACTTATTCTTAATATTAACTCTATAATATTACTAAGCCTGCTAGGCCTAAAGCTGTTTTTTCTTATTACTTGTAATTTACTTCTAACTCTCTCTTATTATTAAAGCTGCCTTACTCTGCTTATATTAGCTTATAGCTTACTGCTTTATTATAGCTTTAGTACTGCTTATAAAAAAATCGCTCTCAAGCACCTTAGTGCCTGATTATATAAATAACGTTGTTAATCCAGGCGTGTGCATTAGATTAGTAGCTTAACTATCTAGCTATAAAAAGGTCTCTTCCCCCTCTCTTTTTAACCTGTTTTTTCCTATTTTCTTTATTATTATTTACTTATATGTTATCTTCTATTACTACTATGTTTTTACTCTCTTATAGCTTAGCTGCTATTATTACTCCCTTTTTACTAATATATGTATAGATTTTAACATTATTATTATCTTTCTTATCTGCCCTGTCCGTTTAGTAAGTTATATACTTAATGCTATATATACGCTACTTACTTATAGCTAACAAGCGCTAGTTATTATGCCTTATACTAGCTAATCTCCTGCTACTTCTGCTATAGCTCCCCCTCCTCCTCTTAGGGAGCTAGATATTATAATGCCTGTCTTTAGAGTTAGTTAGTATATTATCTAAATACTTATATCCCTAGGCTATAGCTAACTTACTACTAGCGTCTAAAAAATTCCTTATTATTATTATAGCTATATAGTAGTAACCTAGCAAATCTTCTTAAAGTCTAATAGCACTAAATCTATTTACCTTCTTAAATATATTGTTATCCCTAAGCCCTATAGGAAGATATATAACAGTAAGTATGCTACTTATACTCTACTATTTTATTACTAATTATTATAGCTTACCATGCTAAATGCTCCTATTGCTTAAGGAATAATAAAAAGTATAGTAGTATTAGTTCCCTATAATTATTTCTATTCTAGTTGCTGCTAATTAACTGCTAAATGCCCGCTTAAATTAGTGTTCTCTACTAGAAAATATTTAAAGAGATAGAGAAGAAGACTAATAGCATTTATTACTATTAAATGCTTATAAGTTCGTTACTTAAATACAGTTAATCTACTGCTAATAATTCCTAGGGTGTTATAAGTACATAGGCGAATTTAGCTACTATAATAGCTAAGATAAAAAATTCTAATATTTATGGACATGCCTACTATATGCGTCTTTAGGCAGATATTAAGCTTAAGCTTAAGAATAATAAGTATACTATAATCTTATAAGGTATTACCTATACTACTATGCTTATATAAATAGAGATTGCTAACTGCCTATAACACATCTGTACTTATAGTAAGGATATATATATCTCCTAGTCTATTTATAGCTTTATAACAGCTAACTCATTACTAGCTACGTAAGCCTACTATAAGGGAAACTCCCCTTACTACATGCATTACGCCCGCAATCATCCCTTGCACTATGTTAGAATTGCTTAGTATTAAATCTGACTTTATTAGTGTTAATAAATCTAATAATAGCTCTAAACAAGAGTAGCTTATTAGTATTAAGGTTATAGTGCTTTTAGTAGCTATTAGTCTAGTATTAATAGAGATATATATCTTTAAGTATTGCTAATATCTCTTATAATGTATTATATATATACTCTACTACCTTACTACTATACTCCTTTTATATTCCGTTATAATATCTTATATATTAAAGTTCCTTTTTAGTACCTAGGAATTCTCTGATTTGTTATAGCCTTTCTACTTTACTAAGTATTTACGCTACTTGCCTTAATACTTATATGTTATAATTTGCTTAACCTTATATAATTCCTAGTTACAAATAGGTAGCTGCGATATTACTATAGCCTTATTAGGATTTAAACCTTTATATAGCTCTAAACTTATAATATTAAATATATTATATAGGCATATGTTATCTAGAAGCTCTAGACAGTAGGCTAGTTTATATGCACCTACTTTCTCTAGAACCTTAAAAGGTCCTAGATACTTTACTGTAAGCTTTTTACTTAGTTAATAAAGGTTAATATTCTTAGTTAATAAGAGTATATAGTTGCCTAGTAAAAAACTTATTAAGCCTCTTTTCTTATTATAGTGCTTTATATACTATTCTTAAGTTATATATAGTAGCTGCTTAGTCGCCTTATATTGTTATTACAATTCTTATACCCTTGTTTTTGCTTATATATTTATAATATCTAGTGCCTTTATAATATAGTCTGGGCCCCTTAGCTAATAACCTTGCTATTACTCTACTAGAGAGTAGCTGTAAGCTAAGTGCTTACTAGTATTATAAGCATATTAAGCTAAATATAGGTGGTCTTTCTAGTTTATATACTCTTATGCCCTAAATGCTTTAAGGTAGTACTCTAGGACTTAATTAACCCTTTTTATCTGTTTGTCTATTTATAAGTAAAAAGCAGTACTAAGTAGTTGTTTAGTTGCTAGTAAGTAGCAGAAGGTTCTCTAAAAACTACTAGTAAATATTATCCCTTTATTTAAGATAATCCCTTTTAGTGTGCTATAGTCCTTAAATACATATTTAAGAAAGATAGTGGCAAGGTTACTGCTTATTATCCTTATAAATATAGCTATATATAGCGCGTATTTTAAGAATTAATCCACAATAATAAGAATTGCATTATGCTCCTTTTTACTAGCTTATTTTATTAAGGGAAAGCCGGTAATAAAGTCTATAGAGAGCTCTTAAAAGGGTTTGCTAGGGATTAGTAATATAGCTAGCTTGCTATACGGTTAGTGCAACCTAGCCTTGTTAACTTAATAGTTTAAGCATAAGCTTATATGGTTTTTTATGTCTTTTTATAATCCTAGCTAGTAGTACTGCTTGGCTACTTTATGAATTATCTTGCTTATACCCTGGTATCCTGCTATAAGGTTATTATAAGTAAGCATTAGAATTTCTATATATATACCTGCTAGCACATATACCCTTGTATTAAAACATAGTAAACTGTTTTTATTAATTACCTAGTGCTTTTTAACTATTATATTACTACTACTAAGCAGTGCTATTTGCATTTTATATAATAGATCTTACTTTTATGCTTTCTGGATTGCTATTATAATAGGTTTACCTAATAGCTTTTTAGTGTGTTTAATAGCACTCTGTCTCCTAATTACTATTAGTCTTATTACTAGATTACTATAAACCTATACAAACTGTGTTTATAAATACATAGCTAGGGAGGTCTTCTTACTGCTAGCTTGCTCTAAACTCTTAAATACTATATTATTAGATAGGGTTACTATTAATATACTACTTAAATATATAGCTCTTATACTGCTTAGATGTATAGCTAGGGAGGTCTTCTTACTACTAGCTTGCTCCAAACTCTTAAATACTACATTATTAAATAGGGTTACCATTAATGTGCTACTTAAATATACAGCTCTTATACTGCTTACATACATAGCTAGGGAGGTC